>CAUYLG010001646.1:0-36332 GCA_963573385.1 Cacajao melanocephalus | reverse complement strand
CAGGCATTTCCAAGTGTTACTTTTGAGCTATTATTTTTTTTTTTTTTTTTTTTTTTTTGCCTAAGTCCTGGCATAAGGGATGACTCCCCTCATGAACTTACCATGTGCAGGCACTTTGCTTGCCTTTCTCTAATCCTCACTCAATCCTATTTGGTAGATGTGTTATTGTCCCATTTTACAGATGAGGCTCAGAGAGGACATGACTGCAATCCAGGTTTTTCTTTCTCTTTTCCTTTTTTTTTTTTTTTTTTTTAATGCTGTCTTGACCTAGTTTTGAGGCCCTGACTGGAGGCTGGTCAGTTCCTCTTCTTAAACAGCAGATGAAGTTTACACCCTTACTTCTCTTACCAAGCTCTCACACTACGTGTGAGGTGCACTGTGTGCACGCCCACATCAGGACCACATACTAGACAACTAGAAACAGCTCCTATGCTCCTGAGCTACGAATTCTTCACATTAATGGATTCAAGATTAGCTGCTTCCCGATCCCTCTTGTTATATATAGGCTACCCCTTGAAACCCCAGCTGGCTCTCACTCTTTACTCTGGTTAGTCTGAGCAGCCCATGCATGGCCCTGCATGGCAGCCTTTTCTCTTGTTTGCAGATGTAAGTAACGTGGAGTGCTGCCTTTCATCTGTCAGTGTTGGGTTGTGTTCCACCATAAAAGGACCTTTAAGTCTCATGAAGCAGTGACATGCTCCACCCTCCAATATGCCCATCACGGGTGCAAGCACTGTCTAAGTGGAGTGATCAAGGCGGCGTTGTCAATTGATGAACGTTCCCTTTAGCCCTTGGGCTTCAGGGGGACAGATGCAATGTCTGTGCTAGTCACAGTTGTACCTCCAGCACCCAGGACAGCACTGGCTCAGTAAACACCAGCATCATGGCACTGACCTCAGCAAGTATTTACTACATCCTCAGGGCTGTGTTAGATGTGCAGAGGCTGTTGCTGTGAGGAGACAGCCCATGCAGAAGAACTGCAGAGAAATGAGAGCATCCCCGTGCAGTACCCCTGGGATCCCACGTGCCTTGCTTTACTTGACCCTGAGATTTCGTCTGCAGGAAATTTAGGTCTTTGGCAAATTGTCATCATTGTATTTTTTGACAAATTCCATGTCTCTCCAGTGAAATGACATGGATGATTACTTAGTTTGCAAGGAGAGAGACCTGGGTTTTCCCACTTGGATGCCAGGTACCAGGGGAGGACCATGTAACTGAGCTTATCCAGCTGTGGTGGAGAGGCGGCTGGGCATGGAGGCAGGAGACATGGCTGGGAAGACTGAAGAGTGTCACTCCCCCTCCCAAGGGACAGTTTCCTTATCTCTATAGTGAAAGGATAAGATTATTCCTGAGGATGAGAGAGAGAGTATATGAAGGGGTTCAGAGAGTGTGTTCTGTAGCCAGACTACCTGGGTTCAAATCCCAGCTGCACCCTTTATAAGCAGCGTGGCATTGGGCAGGATTTTCCCTCTCTGAGCATCAGTTTCTTAATCTACGAAATGGGTACAAAGAGTATCATCCCTGATAGTGATCATGAAATTAGATAATGTGTATTTAGCACTTAGCTCCTGAAACAGGAATTGCTCAATATATGTTAGCAAGAATAACAATAATAACAACAATAAATATAATAGCAACTTGGGTGAAATTTCAATGAGGAACAAGAGAGGATGGAATCAAAATATTTCAAAACCAAATACTTATTAATTACTCCATTAGTGTCACATGGCTGCTATAACAAATTATCACAAATTTGGTGGCTTGAAACAACACACATCTAGCTGGGTACAGTGGCTCATGCCTATAATCCCAGTACTTTGGGAGGCTAAGGAGGGAGGATCGCTTGAGGCCAGGAGTTTGAAACCAGTCTGGTCAACAAAGTGAGACCTTGTCTCTACAAAAGAAAAATGAAAACAAAAACAAAAGCAAAAACACCCCCACACATGTGTTCTCTACAGTTTTGGGAGCCAGAAGTCCAAAATCAGTTTTACTGGGCTGATGTGCAAGTGTCAGCGGTACATTATGTAGTGTTAAGCCATTAAATTTGTGGTAATGTGTTTACAGCAGCAACGGGAAATGAATGCTTTACCAATGCATATATTTGTGTATGTATGCATGCAGTTATGTACATCTAAATACAGTACATGAATGCGTAAATAAATCTCTCCAAATATATGTAGAGAGAGTCAGCATGATTAAGCTAATATGGGAAAATATTAACATTTGGGGAATCTGGGTCTTATGGAAGTTCTATGTACTATTTTTGCAATTGTTTTGTTAAGTCTGAAATTAACTCACAAAAAAATCTTCAAACAGTACTATGCTAGTAAAAAAGGACTGGCCAAGCACAGTGGCTCATGCCTGTAATCCCAGCACTTTGGGAGACCAATGTGGACGGAGCTCCTGAGGTCAGGAGTTCGAGACCAGCCTGGCCAACATGGTGAAACCCTGTCTCTACTAAAAATACAAAAATTAGTTGGGCGTGGTGGCATGCTCCTGTAATCCTAGCTACTTGGGAGGCTGAGGCAGGAGCATTGCTTGAACCTGGGAGGTGGAGGTTGCATTAAGCTGAGATTGCATCATTGCTTTCCAGCCGGGGGGACAAAGAGTGAGACTTGGTCTCAAAAATAAAAAGGACTTAGGTTGTCCATTGTGGCTGGACACTTTCTTTGTAAAAATCGTCATTTTCCTGAATTCTTATTATATCCAGTCACCAGAGCTTTCAGTGCATCTTCTCATTTGATCCTCCAGTAACCCCTTGAGATAGGTGCTGTTGCCCCATTTTACAGACAAAAAACTAAGGATCAAACAGCTTAGGGAACTTGCTGGGAGACACTCAGCTAGTGGGCAGCAAACCCAGGATCCACCTGGCATCCCTGGTGGTCAACGCCCTTCCCTGTGGGACGGAGGGAAGAAGCAGGCAGCAGTGAGTTAGAACAGCGGTTCTTAAAACACGGTCCCTGTGCCGGCATCAGCGTTAATACCACCTGGGAACTGGTTGGAAAGGCTGCTTCTTGGACATCACCCCAGACTTCCTAAATGGACACCCTGGGGGTGGGGCCCGGCCATCTGTGTTATAACAATCCCTGCAGGGGTCTCTGATGCTCATTCAAGTTTGAGACCCCCTGTTTAGAGGGCTGGTGCTTGCTGTCTGGTGGCAAGCGTCAACTCTGTCATCCTCTGCATTATTTATGAGTTTTCATTAATATGCAAATTTCTGCCAGTTGATTGGCTTGCCTGGCATGGTTCCATGCATCTCATCAATCAGAAGCTGCTGAGCTTTCTTGTTTAGGAATGCTCCAACTGTGGGCCGTTCTGTAGCTGCAATGAGATCGATAAATCCTCCACTCAGAGGGCAGTGAACCAGGCTGGCTCCCATATGCCCAGAATTCCCGCTGCTTGGAAGCTCCTCTGGGGCCCATGGAGTTGCAAAGGGGCCCTCCTGGAATCTTGGGCGCTGGAGTCAGGTGGATTTACGTTTTCATTTTAGCTTTGCCAATTAACTGGCTGTGTGATGATAGCAACCCATGTGACTTCCCAGCCCAGTTGTATGAAATAGAGATGGGAGAAGCTTAGGACTTAGCGTATAACTGCTTGATTCTTGCCTTCGTCAAGTCTTGGCTTCTGAGGGGTCAGTCATGTGCCCAAGGTCACGCAGCTCTCTCATGGTGGAATCAGGCTAGAAGCCAGGTGTCCTGGGTCCTCATCCAGCATTCTCTCTCCCATACAAGGACTCCTGGCCCTTGGTTAATCCATCTGGAGGCTGGTGCATTGCCAATTCAGTTGTTTTGCTGCTGTGTAGGAAGAGGGGTCAGTTTCAGGAGTCCAAACACGTGGCCACCAGCTGGCCCTCTTTGGAGACAGAGGGATAGGACAGGCAGGAGACAAAACTAGCTGATGAAGGTGGCTGTTGTCCCTGCCTTGAAATACAAGTCCTGGTAACTGCCTTGTTCTCAATTTGTCGCCAGGCCACTTTGTTGAGGGAACAGTCAAACCCCCTTTCTTTGTCCTCCTTGTTCTGTCTCAGGGAGATATTTCTGATGGTATGGTGGTTAGGAGCCCATGTGTTGGAGTCAGGCATAATGGAGTCATAGGTGTCTGTGTGTCCTTGGGAAAGTTGCTTAACCTGTCTGAGGCTCAGCTTCTCTATTGTCAAGTGGGACTAATCATAGCATCCACCACACAGGGTGGTTGTGAGGACTATCTCATAGTCCTTGGCACAGGGTCCAGCACAGAGTGCCCACTCAAAGGCAGTCACATATAGCATTAGGATGGGCACCCACCCCTCTCAGCATTTCCCACAGGGCAGAGTACATCCCACAGTGGGTGGAGTGGAGGATACAGAAGAAAATGTTAGGTTACGTAGAATATCAGTCAGTTCTCAACCAAGAAACAGAACCAGTGGGAGGTGTATACGAAGATTTATTTATTGTAGGGCTTATCTGAGTGTGGAGCTGGCTGGGCAAATCTGAAATCCATCAGGAGGGCGGCTGAAACTCTCAAGGAGGACCTGGATCTGCAGTTTATGGGTGGAAATTCTTCTTCCTGGAAACTTCAGTTCTCTTCTTAAGGCCTTTGAATCCCACTCAGATTACGTAGGATAATCTCCTTTACTTAATGTCAACTGATTATGAACATCAGTGACACCTAAAAAATACCTTTAGAGTAACCAGCCTAGTTTGGGCCAACTGCCACCCCATAACCCAGGGAGGGGAGAGTGTCTTGACTGACAGGCTCCCTGCACTACTTGGAATGAGAGAGTCATTTCTCAAAGCAAAGGACAACCCAAGGCTCCACTAGAATTTATTTCAAAGCAACAAACAAAAAAGAGTTTACTAATAAATGAAGAAATTACCTCCAGAGCCTTTTTATTTTATATACGAATAAAGATAGAGAAAGGTGAAAAACAAAACAATTACCTCTACAGCATGCTCTAAATGAGTGTTTGATTGATTAACGTGGTTGATAGCCTAGCCAAGGTGACACGTGCAACTGACCATCACACATGGCAATGAGAAACCAAACGACAGTAAGGTGCGTGAGAATCGTATTTGCTTTTTCTCTTGTTGCCTACAGAGAAAGGCTCAGTTGGTGTGACTACATCTTTAACACTTTTCTAAAGCTTGGCAATGGCCCTTTATAACGAAGAGTAACGCAGTGACAGTGGCTTACAAGAGTCAACTGTAGCCACCCAGCTGTTGTTCTTGATCACCCTGATTCCCACCCCACTCCCTCTCCCTCTCCCTCTCACTCACGATGCTCCATCCTCACTGTCTCCTTCTTATTCCTCACAAATGTCAGATCACTCCCCTTCCTGGCCTTTGCACTGGCTGTTCCATCCACCCAGTGTGCCCTTCCCCTGGACGGCCATTCATCCAATTCCCGCCCTTCCTTCCAGTCTTGTGCCACTGCCACTTTCTCAGTGAAATCCCCTGACTATCCCATTTATTTGTCACAGCTCTGATCCTTTTACCCATTTCTGCACTTATCACTTCTTACATTCGATTTAATTATTCACTACCTTTTTAGAATGTTAAGTTCCTCTCTCTTCCCCTTGGGAGACACATTGCAAATAGAGTGAAGAGACTGCTTACTTTGACCTCAGGTTGAATCCTGTGTCTACTACCCACTAGCTGGGTGCTGTTGTGTAGGTTCTTTGGCTTCTGTGGTCCTTGGTTTTCTCATCTGTAAAATGGGCTAAGCATTCCCACCCCATGGGTTATAATGAGGATCAAATGCGATGATGCACAGAAAGTCCCCAGTTCCACCATTCACCATTCTAAACATTCTCACTGATTTTTAAAGGAAATGGACACACACACACACGCCAGATACTCAAGTGTCATGCTTTTTCTCCTCCTCTGCTTATCTCTTCCCTCTTTCCCTTCAGGGCCCCCTGTCCTTGTTCCTGCCAGACCACACCCTCCTTGCCATCAGGAATAGTCCTGCTTAGTCCTTTAGGCTTTCTTATAAATCCTAAGAGTGAATCAGGTAAGCCACTGGGGTCTTCATTCCAGGAACTTTTTGACCTTACTGAATTAAAAAATGGCTGAGGTCATGGATATAGTTCTGGTAAAAACCCAAGTAACCCAAATAACTCCTAAGAGGAGAAAAATTATAAAGTCAAAACACTTTCATCCATCCCTAATTTCCCTTCCTAGGGATGCATCACTATTAACCATTCAGAGTGGATCCTTCTGTCATTTTCCTGTTCATATACAAACACGCAGATTGGATCTAGGCAATGGATTTACATCTACCTATTGTTTTTCCAACTGGCCTTTTTAAAAAAATCGACAACACATTTTGACTTTGGGTGTTTCTTCTAATTCTTATTCTTTCCACATTAGCATCATCTTTCTTGGGAAAGTGACTTCTCAGCCTCAGTGTTCTCATCTTTACAATCGGCATGATGACAGAATCTGCCTCAGAGCATTGGCAGTGACCCTTTGGTATTGATAATGCAACTCCACTGTATGGGTGGATCCTAGTTTGTTAACTAGTTCCCGATGGGTGGACTTCTAGGTTATCTCCACTGTCTGCTAGTATAGGTTTACAAACCCTTTTCCAAACGTCTGGAGCCACCTGTGTTTTGGGATTCAGTGTTCATAGATTTTAGGTGAGTTTTAAGGTACATATATCACATACTATGTAATAAAATCAGAGATTGGAGGGGGCTCAGAGTAGCGTCCTATAATGAAACACACGGATAAATTCTTCAGCGCAGCACATAAATATTCCCACTAAGTGGCATAAATAAAGACTATAAATAGCCTCACGTTTGTTCAGGGAGAGTTTTGTGCCAAGTAAGTGTTGGCTCCAAACTTACAATGGAAACAAATTCCATTTTCGGAGCTTCTTGGATTTTTAAATTATAGATAAGTACATGACTATGTACTTGGGCAAATATTTCTGTAAGATGAATTTCTAGAAAAAAATGTTGGGTTGAAAATTCTGTTCGTTTTAAAACTTTTTATAATTGTTTATAAATTTCCACCCCAAATTGTCCTGTGAGCGGTGTTTGTTCTAAGCTGGGGCTGCTATGGAAGGGGACGTCCTTGCGCTCCTGCATTTACGGGTGGTGGAGGTCTGTGGGGATGCGCCAGGGGCCCTTGAAGTCCTTGGAGAGAGACATGCATGGAGGCTGCTCCGGGCACCTGCCAAGGGAGTTGGGGCTGTGTGGGCAGAAAGAGAAGCTAGGATTGGAGAGACTGGAGTTCAAGGAAGTGCAATCTGAGCTCCCCGAGGTCTGCAGAGAAGGTACATGAAGTCTCCAGGGAAGCTGGCCTCAGAGGCTGGAGCCGCTCAAGGCAGCTGGTGTTGGAATGAGCTCTGGCCCTCTTCCCATCTGAGCCATGAGCTCCGGGGCAGGACCTGGGCTGTGTTTCCTTCCAAGTTTCTCCATCTGTTTTCATCAGAGGGAAATGATCGTGTGTGGAGATGGAAGGCCTGCTGTGGCCACAGCTGTTGGAGCGGGTGGCATGAGGGTGGTGTGAGGCGGGAGTGAACTTGGCAGGTGCTGGGTATCCCCTTTGTCAGGGGCACAATGTAGGGACATTAAATAACCTCAGCACAGTCGACGATCTTCTTCCCACAGTGGGATTGGTACAGGTGCAGTGCCTGGTGCACTCAGTAGGTGCTTTATATAGAATTATATGGAAGGAATAACAGAAAGGGAAAGAAAGAAGCCATGTGACCTTGGCACATCAGAGCTAGAACACTCTTTGATGATCACCTTATGTCCCCATTTTACAGAAAGGGAAGTGGAAGCCCAGAGAGGTCAAGGGGCTTGCCCAAGGTCACCCAGCCAGCGGGCCTCCCCAAGTTTCCTTAGCCTCTTCTCTCTGGAGAATCCCGGGGTGGGGGATGCCAGAGGGAGAGCTGCTATCATGCCAAATTTCTGCCTGACTTGACTGGATGTCGAGGCACCTCATTTCTTTGGCCTTGAGCTCCTCATCTGTCAAATGTATGTCTTGTTCCTGACCTGCTACCTCTGCTTGGGGGCCAGGGTTGGGGTAAAGGGGCTTAAGAATCAAAGCTGATCACATTCCTCCCCTGCTTAAGACCCTTTTGTGTCTCCACACTGCCCTCAAAATAAAGATGTGTGTCCGGGATGTGCCTGTGTGGGCTGGCCCTGCCTGCACCCAGCCCCTCCGACTCTGTTCTCTTGCTCTCCTGCCTGCTGGTGGTTTCTTTCTTATTCAGCCCCCTTTCCTCCACAGGGCCTTTGCAAAGCCCTCTCCTTGTGGTTTGGCCTGTGGATTGCGGAGCTGGAACACCTGCTTTAAATCTCAGCGCTGCCACTTCCCAGCTGGGCAGCCGTGGAAAAGTCACTTCCCCTCTCTGGGCATTGTTAGGGACAAGAAAACCCCCTCCTCGCAGGCTGACTCCTCCCCCCTCTGATTGCTCTGCCGCTGCATTCCTGAACCCTGCCTAGGCGCCACATCAAGGCTGCCAGATGTGCTGCAGTTAAGCAAACCTGATTACAGCCATCGGGCAGCTCAAGGGAGGACAGAGAAAACATATATTTGTTATCCATACTTGTAAATTCCTGTTTGACACATATCTGTAAAAAACTCCTGGTTTTTCTCTTTTTTGAAAAAAAGACTGCCGCCACAGAAGTCACAAGATGATGTATTGTAGGTCTGTTACAAGTTAACAAACTATCTCTATGCCTGTTACCAGTGGATAGTTTACCTCAGTCCTAAAACCTCCTTATTCCCCTCTCACCCCATATAAACCCCTCATTTTGTAAGCTCAAGGCTGCCTCCTCTGATTGTTATGGAGCAGCCCAGCAGGTTAAATAAAACTTTCTTGCCTGACTTTGGGTCTATTCTCCTTTCTCTTGGCTACCCTTACAGGCATCAGTTTCCTCCTCTGCAAAATGGGTCTGATAATAATAAAACCTGCCTCATGGGGTTGTTGTAATGAACAATTACATGCTAATACACATGTTGAGTAAGAGCTCAGGCAACAATAGTTCTTAGGACTCTGATATGATTTGGCTCTGTGTCCCCACCCAAACCTCATCTCGAATTGTCATCCTCACATGTCAAGGGAGGAACCTGGTGGGGGATGGTTGGATCATGAGGGTAGTTCCCCCGTGCTGTTCTCATGATAGTGAGGGAATTCTTACGAGGTCTGATGGTTGAAATGTGTGGGGTTCCTTCGCCTTCTCCTCCTACTGCCACGTAAGACATGCTTTGCTTCCCCTTTGCCTTCTGCAATGATTAAGCTTCCCAAGGCCTCCCCAGCCATGTTGAACTGTTAGTCGATTAGACCTCTTCCTTCATAAGTTACCCAGTGTCAGGTATTCTTTATAGCCATGTGAAAACAGACTAATACAGACTCCTCCTTGCAGCCCTGGGTCCTCTCCTTTGCTGCTGTGCCACGATTGTTATTTCCTCTGCAGCGTGACCATTTGACTATACGTGTATCACCCCCAGACTGTCATCTCCCGGAGGGTAGGGCCAAGTCTGTCTCATCCGCAGTTGTGTCCCAGCACCCAGCACAGCCACTTACGCAGTAAGTGGAAGCTCCAGAAATACCTAATGCGTCTTGGTGAACCTGACATGACTCTATTGTTGTGACCTTGGAACTCTGACTTCTCCAGGTTACATGTGTCCAGCAAGCCCCAGCCGCACTTTTCCCCCTCCCCCGCCACTCTCTTTTAAGAAAGACGATTATCCCTGCAGAGACTGCTCTACCGTGTGCCTGGGTCCTGGGGCATCTGGCTGTGGCCTCAGTCTGCTGGGGTCAGTCCATTTAGTATGATCACTGCTTGTCTAATTAGATCCATCAAGATGAAGACAGAGCAATGGCGCATGCTGCATGCTCCCAATGAACTCAGGAGCATCTCCAGGCACCGCCACTGACTCTGGGTCTCCTTCATCTGGGTTGGCTGCCTTTGGGAGCTAAGAAATGCAATTATTTTCTGGCCACGTGGTTGGAGGGAGTTGGGTGACCTGGCCCAGTCTGTCCTCCTTGTGTATTCCAGACAGAGCCATGGGGTAATAGTGGGGTACAAGAAAAGGGACATATGGTCAAAGTGCCCAATACTGGCCTTCCCATTGCTTGTGCTTTAGTTTATGAAAACAATGATGGCAATGAATTTAATTACTTTTTCCCCAACTGGCGGTTGAAGGAGAGGTCCGCCAAAACATTTTCAAACCCTGCAAGCCTTTGCCACTTTCAGCTCATCACCTTCTACTCATCCTTCTGTTTCCACTATTACCCTCACCTGCAGCCAGGCTGATCTTTCCCAAGAGCAAATCTGTCTCTCTTCTGTTTATAGCCCTCTATGGCTCTCTATTGCCCTGGATAAATCCCAGACCTCTGATAAAGATCTATAAGGCTCTTTGTGATCTATAAGGCCCTGGCCCCTCCTGACCTCTCCAAGCTTAGTTCTTGCCCTCTCTCCACCTCTGGTTCAGAGCCTTGCACCTTGATTTAGGCAAAAGAAATGCATTTTACTTTCTTGACTAAGCTTTGTCATTACTGGGACCTCCAAGCTTTTGCACATGCTGTTCCCTTTGCCAGGAACACTGTCTCCCTCTTTGCTTGGTTCAAGTCAGTTCATTTTTGAGAAAGTCTTTCCTGATGCCTTCAGGGAGACCTTTGCTGGAGCACACATCATTTGTCCAATGCTCTGTCCTTTCTCCTAGATGTTTAACTTTGCAAGGTCAGGAACTGATGTCTTATTTACTCATTGTATCCTCATGGTTCCTGATAATACTGATGAGGATGATGATGATGATGATGATGATGATGATAAAAATGGAAAGCTAAGGTGGAAGTTATCTTTCTCATTTTGCAATTGAGGAAATGGAGGCTTACAAAAGTGGAATGCACCAGTGCAAGGACCTTCTAGTTTTAGGAACTCACAGAACCAGCCCCACCTCCTCTCCTCTGTGCATATCAAGCTGGGAGACTATGCAACCTGGTGGTGGAGGTCATCAGCCCCTTCTTGGTGCAGGCATATTCCAGCTTAGGAAGTTTCTCCACTTACCACTGCCCTTTCTCAACTTATTGTCCCAGTCCAAGCCCCGAGTCTGGCATGGACTGTTGTAGCAGCCTTCTTCAAAGGTTTCTATAATAGATCTCCCTGCTGGAGTCTGCCCTCTGTGCACTGCAAGGAGTCGGAAACCCCAACTGCTCTCATGTTCCTAATCTTTTTTCGTTTTGTTTTGTTTTGAGATGGAGTCTCACTCTGTGGCGAGGCTGGAGTGCAGTGGCGTGATCTTGGCTCATTGCAGCGTCCGCCTCCCAGGTTCAAGCGATTCTCCAGCCTCAGCCTCCCAAGTAGCTGGGACTACAGGCGCACACCACCACACTTAGCTAATTTTTGTATTTTTAGTAGAGACGGGGTTTCACCATGTTGGCCAGCATGAGCTCAATCTCTTGACCTTGTGATCTGCCCACCTTGGCTTCCCAAAGTGCTGGGATTATAGGCTTGAGCCACCGTGCCTGGCTGTTTCTAATCTTAACAGACCTAACTGGCTTCTTTCTGCCAGTGAAATGAAGTCCCAGGCTGCTCTGGGCTGACACTGAACACCCTGAACAATCAGCTCCCAACCCCCATGAACTGACATGATCCCTTGTCCAGCTTCCATTTTTACTCTTGTATTTGCCCCAACCTCCAGCCTAACCAATTCACTCCTTGTTTGTACCATCCCCCACCAACTTCCCAGCCCCATGGTTTTTTCTTGTGCTGGTCCTTTTGCCTAGAATGCTTTTCTCTCTTATTTCAGTGTGGGAAATGTCTCTTTAATCTTCAGGGCTCAGCCCAGATACCCTCCTTCTTCAGGAAGCCTCCCCTGATTTCCCCAGCTAGAAGTGACCTTCCAATTCATAAAGCACTTTCTCTCTTTTTGTTTGAGCATATGCCTCCCCTAACTTCTGTTTGAGAAAAAGTTTAGGCTTTAAAGCCATGCAGACCTGGGTCTGAATCTATTTCTGGCACTCACCAGCTGTGTGGCTTTGGACAAGTCTCTTTATCCCTCTGAGCCTCAATCTTCTGGATAACTTTTCAGGGCTATTCAGAGGATTGGGCATAATACAATAGAGTGACCAACACATAGTAGGTGCTCAACAGATTGATTTGTTTTTTTGAATGTATGGATGAATATGAAGGGTATTTGAAAGATCATGGGTTTTGACACCAGCTGGATCTGCCTTGAACCCACCTCAAACCAGGTATTTTGATGGTATTTTGTGGTTGTGATGGCTTTGGGGATGATCTTTCACCTGTCTGACCCTTAGTTTCCTCCTCGGTAAAATGAGAGTAACTAACAGTCTTTAGAGGCAGGGTTGTAACAGGGGTAGAGATACTTCATTTACACTGCCAAGCTCATAAACATAAGTAGTGATGATGGCGGTGGTGATGATGAAGATGATGGTGATGATGATGGTCATTGTGGTGATTATGATGGTGATGATAGTGGTGGTAGTGGTGATAGTGATGGTGATGATAATGGTTGTGATAATGGTGGTGGTGATAATAGTGATGATGGTGATGACTGTGTTAGTAGGGATAGTCGTGATGATGGGGGTGATCACTGTAATGATAATGTTGATGGTGATGATGATCGTAGTGATGATGGTGGTGGTAATGGTGGTGATGATAATGATGATGGTTGTTATAATGACAGTGGTGATAATAGTGATAATGATGATGACTGATAGTGGGGATAGTCATGATGATGGTGGTGATGGTTGTAATGATGATGGGGATGATAATAATGGTGATGGTGACGATGGTGGTACTGATAGTGATGGTGGTGGTCATGGTGATAATGGTGGTAATGATGATGATGGTTGTTATAATGGCAGTGGTGATAATAGTGATGATGCTGATGTTGATGGTGATAGTGGGGATAGTGCTGATGATGGTGGTGATGGCTGTGATGATGATGATAATGGGATGATGATGATGGTGACAGTGAGGATGATGGTGACAGTGATAATGATACTGTTGGTAGTGGTGATGATGATGATGGTGATGGTGGTGGTAGTGATAATGATAATGATTGCGATGATGGTGGTGGTGATGATGGTGGTGGAAGAGGAGGATTAGGGAGTGTTCAATCAGTCTTGGCACCAATTTCCATGCCCAGCCAGCATTCTTCTGGGCTGCCCTCCAAGCTGGTGACTAGTATCCCTTAGTTCTCCAGGGGTTTCACTGTAGTGTCTTCCTCCTAGCTAGCAGCTATCCTACTATCATCTGCTCTTCTTCCTCCTTCCTCCCCATCAGGTACTTTAATGAGGGGCCAGTGCCATCCATAGCCAGGCTGGGCCCAATGTAGGGTGATGGCTAACAGTGGAGCCAGGGCAGGTCTATTGAGAGCTTCCAGCGCAGGCTCAGTGATCATGGTAGATCATGGAGGCAGGTGAGCCCAGGGGTCTCAGGCCCTGAGCCCTGCAGGGGCCTCACTTGTGTAACAGCATCAGCACCACATGGGCAGTGCTTACAACAGTTATTCTTCAGTGTGATCTTGCTTAGAGGGAGTGAAGAGGCTGAGTCTGCCTCCCTGAAGCTCCTCCAGGTTAATGCTGGCTCTGACTTCTGGACCCACACAGAATGTGGGTGTTCCCTATTCCCCAGGATTCTAAACCTCATAAAACAACAACCACAACTGAAATGATACCTTAGCTTGGGTTCCCCTAGAAGCAAAGCTAGACATAAGGATTTAAGTGCAACAAGATTATATGGGAAATGAAGGAAACAGAAGGGGAATAGGGAAGTGAGACAAGGAAGGGAAGGAGCCTAAAAAGCCTCCCTTATTAAACCAGTCATCACTGTGGGTGGCTGGAGCCCAAATCCCACAGGGAGGCTCTGGGAAACTTGTGGAAAACATGCCTCAGAGTTATCCTACCTGAGGAGTTGGGGAGCTTCAGTATTTGGTCACTGGGGATGTTGCCAGGAGGCACTGATACCCTAGCGTTTCGGGCCAACCTTGGACCTGAGAAAGCCCTCAGGTGATGACAAAAGAGTTGGGCCAATGTGCCCTGAAGTGGTGAAGGCAAGGGGATATGAGTGGGCACCAGAGGGTCTGCAACTCATGTGTTGACTCATGGATTATTCAGTTAAGTCCTAATGATCCCTGAGAGGGTTCATTTTATGTGTCAACTTGGCTGGACCAAAGGATGCTGATAATCTGGTTAAACATTATTTCTGGGTGTGCCTGTGAGGATGTTTCTGGAAGAGATTAGTATTTAAATAGGTGAACTGAATAAAGCAGATCACCCTCCCTGAGGTAGGTGGGCATGAGCCAACTCATTTAGGGCCTGCCTAGAACACAAAAGCCAAGGAAGGTTGAATTTGCTCTCTGCCTGACTGCTTGAGCTGGGACATCAGTTTCTTTCTGCCCTCAAACTGAGACTTAAACCATTGGCGCTTCTGGTTTTCAGGACTTTGGACTCGGGTTGAACTACATCACCAAATTTTCTGGGTTTCCAACTTGCAGATAGCAAATTATGGGACTGCTAAGCCTCCATAATCATGTGAGCCAATCTCTGTCTCTCTCTCTCTCCCCCGACGTCCCCCACATTCTGCTTCTCTGGAGAACCCTGATGTAATCCCCCTTGTATTGATCCATTCTTGCATTCTTGCTTTGCCATAAAGAAATACCTGAGACCGGGTAATTTATAAAGAAAAAAGGTTTAATTGGCTCACAGTTCCATAGGATGTGCAAGAAGCATAGCAGCATCTACTTCTGAAGAGGCCTCAGGGGGCTTCCAATCATGGCAGGAGACAAAGTGGGAACAGGCCTCTTATGTGGTGGGAGCAGAGGAAGAGCAAGCAGTGGAGGTGGGAGGTGCTACAGACTTTCAACAACCAGATCTCCTGAGAACTCTATCTCAAGGACAGCTCTAAGAGAATGGTGCTAAACCATTCATGAGAACTCTATTCCCATGATCCAGCCACCTCCCAGCAGGCCCCACCTCCAACACTGGGAATTACAATTTGACATGAGATTTGGGTGGGAACACAGATCCAAACCGTATCATCCCTGTTTTACAGATGAGGAAACAGACTTGAAGAGGTAATGTGACCTGCCCAAGCCCACATATCTTGTTGGTGGCATTACTTCTGTCCGCAAGAACTCCCTTATGAGTTGATTTCATCCAGGGGATCTGTGAGCAATCACGATGCAGAAGCTGGAGGATTGTGGTGGGAGGTAGGGATGGGGCAGGGCTGCTGCTGGGGGATTTCAAATCTGTTCCCCCGGAGCATTTCCACTTTCTGATTGGGATATGATGGGTCACAAGAGAGTGGACCCAGGCCCCTTGCTTAGGCCCCAGTGAGTTTCCCTGCACACGAATAATGCTCCTGCCTTTAAATGATTAACATCTGCAGATGGTCTTCATTTAGCACCATCCATCAGCCAGTTATTTCCAAATAAGCAAAAACCTCGGGCATAAATTATTCCTGCAGGGTCAATGGGTTGACAGAGCACACCTGCTACTGCCGGCCGAGTGTCATGTGACCAGGGGACTGCAGCCTGGGGCCTGCATTTCCAGACCTGTCAACCCCACATCACACCAAAGAGTGAGAAGGATAATGATAATTTTTTCAGAATTTGGGGTCATGAGTTTTAACTCCAGATCTGTTTGTCACTTATTTTAGCCTATCCAAGCCTTTATCTTATCTGGAAAACAGGACAATCAGTTTCTCCTCACAGCACAGTGAGATTTAAATAAGTTAAATGAAGACTTTTGTCATAATGCCTGGTAAATAGTAAGTGCTCAGTGAATAGTCCTTTTTCCTTCCTGTTTACATTCTTCTGTTCTACCTCTTGTTTGCTCTCCCTCCCTCCCTCCTCTTTTCCTTCCTTCCTTGTCAATAATTGTTCATGTATCCTGTAGCAAATGCTGTTGTGTCCCACCCACAGTCCTCCAGCATTCATGGACCCTGAACATGCTCACAGACTTCTGTGGCCAGCCTCTGAGTCTTCCTGTCTGAAGGCATTCTTCAGCCATATGCACGCTCAGTCTGCAATGGGACTGGCCAGAAATGCTGGAAAGACACAGTTCTTCAAACCAAGCAAAGATGGTTAATTGGTGGATAAATATCCCAGCTCCCTCACCTTCCAGGTGAGACCACTCTGAGCATATTCTACAGTCTTTCAGAAGTGCCCAGTGGGATTGAGCCCCAGTTGCCCATGCCCTGCTCATCAATGCCCTACCTATTGGCTTCTATCTCTTTCCTAGCTCATGTCCCCTCTTTCCTCCTGGTGGTTCTTAGGGCCACTTCCCAAATAAATAACTCTGCCCAAGTCTGTCTCAGGGTCTGCTTCTTGGTGAACCTAAACTAAGTCAGATGCCAAGAGGCTGTACATGATGGGGCTACTGAAGACTTCAATTCAAACAAGTTACATTCCCAGATTTTCGGCCTCAAGGACCTGTCCTAGGGACCTTACCCACAAAGTTCTGGCTTTCATAGTTTGTGGTCTTGAAGACTGTTTAAGATGGATTTAGACTATGCAGGACTCCCCTAGTCATTCCACCAAGGAGTAGCCAGAGTGATCTTTCTGAAAAGAAACAAACAAACAAACAAAAACAAAAACATGAAACCTGGCTGTGCTATTCCCCAGAGCCCTCAATTCCAAAGTCACCTACATGGCTTACAAGGCTCTTCATAATTAGGCCCACAGCCTGCTCTAGTCTTATCTCTCATCCTACCTTCACATGCTCTCTTCCCTTCAGCCAGGATGTTCTATTTCCATGAGACACTCTGTGCTGTCTAAATCCTCCTAGCCCTTGCTCACATTCTTCCCTCTTCATGGAGTTCTCTTCTCCCCTACCTTGTTTGCCTAGTAAATTAATCATCAAAACCCATCTCATGTTACCTCCACTGTGAAGCCGTTTTCCCCTCCCGTTCTTCCTCTGAGCTTGAGTAATCTTAATAGTGCCTCCTACTCCTGTGCCTTTTCAGTCTTGAAGCCAGTGAGAAGAAGTTGACCCTGTCCCAGAAGTCTATGTAAAACCTCTTGCCATCTCATTGACTGATAGAGCCATATGTCCCCACCCCTGACCAACACCACAACCAGAGGAATGCAGGATTCAGATTGGCCAGGTCTGTTCACTGGGATTCCTTCAGCCACACGTGATCTTAGCACCTCATGGATTTATGTGGGGAGGGAAGAGTTCAGGATGGCTAATGCTTTGCCACAAATGTTCCCTCCGTGGCTTTGATGACTTTCCTTTTCTAATTCAAGAAACTCAGTTTAAAAGATGAATTTTATTAATTAAAAAAATTTTGAGTTAAGTATTTATTCATATCTAGGCAAATTTTGTCTGCTTATGTGTAGACAATCTAGTTATTACTCAACAAGACTCAAGGCCTAAGATTTAAAATCTCCATGGCTCTTGGCTTCACCCTTTGAACTCTTGTTTTCATCACCCAGTCATCATTTCTTCTCCATGAAGGTAACCTGTATGAAGACAAGCTATAGTTAGCTTACTTTTTTCTGTAGATGTGGTGGGGGTGGTCTAAAATCCTCTGTTTAATTTGTGCAGTTTATGCCTCTTTCAATACAAGTGGGCTGTGTTTCTGCCAATACATTTATCTGAAAAATTTTATGGGTCTTTTATGAATCTTATTGGGGGCTCATTCCATTAGAAAAAAAGCCACACACACGAATCTCGTTGGCATAAACTATTCTCTACCTTGAACTTCTGCTGAGAATCCCAATACTGCTTATTAAAAGTTGCATGGTTTGAATGATTGGTTATCTTAGGTTGTTATGAGGCATTAATAATAAATTTTGTAGTTACACCCTCAACTTCATCTTTATACTCTATTTCTTGACAGTGCCCTGAATTTGACTTTTGCCTAGAGATATTTCTTAATTTTGTAATCACTTGCCATCTAGAGACACAAGCAATTTTCAAAACCAGCAAGTCCTGGCTTCTTTTTATCAGTCATTCCTTCAGGTTATCTCTTGCCTCTTGCATTTTACTATAAGCAACAAGAAGAAACAGGTGTCATCTTCAACATTCTGCCTGGAAA
This sequence comes from Cacajao melanocephalus, assembly GCA_963573385.1. Classification (NCBI taxonomy): domain Eukaryota; kingdom Metazoa; phylum Chordata; class Mammalia; order Primates; family Pitheciidae; genus Cacajao; species Cacajao melanocephalus. Next base: position 18,319 of record CAUYLG010001646.1, on the reverse strand, counting down.
TCCCCTTGTTTAGATAACCCAGTACACTAGACATATTATTTAATTAATAATTATTAATTTAGACAGTATTGCTAAACTCTCTGACACTACATAACAAGCATCCCCTTTCCTCTGGTTTATTATTTATTCACACATGCACTCACTCATAAGATTATGAACTCAACCAGTATTTATAGAAGCAAGACGTGCTTACAATGATAACACAATCTCAGGACCTGCTCTCATGAAGCTTATCTCCTATCAGGATATTATTTTGTTCCCTTCCCCTCCAGAACTCTATGCAATTAGTATTACTATTATTTCCATTTTACAAATGAGGGAGCTTGAGTTCAGAAAGGTAAAATCAATTTCATAGGGCCTCCCAGAAATTAAGTAGAGGATCTGGTGTCTGAGCCCAGTTCTGGGTTTGATTCTAGAGTTCTTATGTGTACGTGTTACTATTATAATTCCCTTCCCTGGATTTCAGTTTCCACTGTCCTTGTCAAGGTCTGAAGTGATGTCCATTTCTTCTTTGAAATTTTTTGGGAATCAAGCTGTTGACTTTTCTCTATAGGTAAATTTTTTTAAGGTAGAGATGAATAAAGATGTACATTTAGAAGCAGCCAACTTGCTAGAATTGCTTTTTAATATGGGGGCTTTGGGAACTTCTCACAAGACCTCACTGCCCTCTAATGCCCCATTCAATAAACAGGAATGAGAGGTGCTCTGAGCTTTCCCTTGGGAGGGTAGGACCAGGACAGGTTTGCAAAGTGTTGAAGTCATTGATTTTTGGAGGACGCTTGGGGGAAGAGAGAATAGACAATGATTCAGGCAGGAAAACTAAATTATATGGTCATAAATCCTCAGGAAATTGCTATTTTCTCTCTTCTCCCCCACACTGTGCTGTCTTTCTAAGTCACAAGATGCTCTCAAAAGCTCATGACACCGTGGGATCTAGGGCAAGTTGTGTGTTTAAGGAAGGGCAGGTCTTGTTCCTTGGATGCTGCAAAATGTGCTGCATCTTCTTGATCTTGACCTTTGGTTAGAAATAGGGGAACAATTCATAAGCTGTAGAGAAACTGTTAGTTTTCTGAGCAGCCTGTAAGATCCTGACCTCACCTTCAGCTGCAAATGTGGGCTTGGTCTGCAGCCTTGGTGGCTTCTCACAGTGAAGGAGGCCTAAGGCTTTTGCTGTGGGTCTTGAGGACCCAGGAGGGGAGACTTCCACTAGTACCTGAAGTATTCCCCAAGGATTTCCCACAACCTGTTTGCTCTTCTCATGCCTCATCTCCGCTGTTCTTCCTTCTCTCACTCTACAGGAGGCTACAATGACCTCCTTGCTTTTCCTCAAACAACTCTCTCCAACATCAGAGCTTTTGAACTTTCTGTCTCTTCTGCCTGAAATGAATGTCCCACATTTTCTTACAAGTAGTTCCTTCTTAACCTTTAGGTGTCAGTTCAATTGTCACCTCCTCAGGGAGGCCCTTCTCAACCATCTTATTAAGGTGACATGTTCTCATATTATTATTACTATTTTTTAAATCATATATTCCTGTTGATCTTTTCTATAGCAGTTACTGTAGTCCATAATTTTTTTAAAAACTTATTTACCTTTTTTTTTTTTGACCTGTTTACTGTTGCTCTCCAGAAGAGACAAGAATAGAGATTTAGATTCCTGGATTCTTTAAGTCTAGAAGGACAGACTCAGGACTCGGGCTATGAGGGTCGTCCCACCTGTGCGCTGCAGGGAGAGCTGCTTACTTAGATTGCTGGTTCTCAAGTGGAGGTGATTTTGTTCCCACTCCTTGGTGATGCCTGGCAATGTCTGGGAGATGATTTTAATTGTCATGACTTGAGGGTGGTGTGAGGTGGATGTTTATAAACATTCTGCAATACATGGGAAAAATTCCAGAGTCATCTGGCCCCAAATGCTAATAGTGCGGTAATTGAGGACCCCTGACTGAAACTATAATGTCACTCATCTGCCTTTATACAGATTCAGGCATTTTTCTCGGGATGCCCAGCGGCTTGGAGCTGTCTGTGGTGCTGAAGCAGACCACACTCCAAGCCCCTGACTCTCTTGATTCCATTCAGATCCCTGTTTCTGACCCCACCTGAGACTGTTGCTTATAGAATCATACAACATTGGAGCTGGAGGGTTCTTAGAAGTCAGCTAATCTGATGCCTCTCTTTTGTATGAAGAGGACACTTAGGCTCAGAGCCCAGATTTGCCAACGGTCATGTTGTACCTGCAAGTGCATCTCTATCCCTCCCCAACCCCGTGAACAATGTCCCTCCCAGGACATCTTGGCCAATGACATTTTGCCATCTGAGGGTTGTTAATGGAGTTGTCCCCCAGTTGAGGCAGCTTGTCTTTTAATCACATCAGAACTAGAAAGAAAATGACTTTGAAGATTTGTTCCCATGGTGCTCAGGGTGGCTGGGGCAGGCAGGCCCTCTCTGGGTGCCTGGGGTGAGACAGCTTGTCTGGCAGGGAGCTAATTGATTCTTTAGGTTAGCACTGTTTTGTGTGCACAGAGAAATCTGGGCATCCGTTCTGCCTAATGTGTCACTGTTTCCTGTGAGATCCCCAGCCCCAGTCTTTTGTCTCTGACTTCATGGAACTACGTTTTGTGAAACTTCTCTCTCTTCTATACCCATCAGAAAAGCAAATTCAAGGAGGCTATTCTGTTGGTGGTGGTCTTCATTGAAAATGCATACTTCATTTCATGCACTTCAAGAGAACTATCACCTAGAGCTGCCCTCTATCGAGAGCCTGTTAAGTATCAGGCACTTTTTCTATTACCTCTGGTCTTAACAACTCTGTGAAGTAGACATCATTTGCTGCATTTTAAGATAGACATACTGGGTCTCAGAGAGACCAAGTAGCTTTCCTAAGGTCACACAGCAAATGAATGGCAGAGCTTTGATTTGAACTCCATCCTTCCTGTCTTTCCTATAGATTTATTATTCTCCAAGTGTGGTCCCCAGACCACAGCATCGACATTACCTGGGAATTTTTTAGAAATTTTCAGATTCCCCTTATTCTTGGGTTTGGTTTTGGGGAAACCCAAGATTTCTAGCATTGTTTATGGAACTATAATCCCCATTTTGCAGATGAGAAAACAGCAGAAGTCAGCTTTTCCAAGGTCCTACAGGGAGTAAGTGGCAAGGCTGAGGGCAAACCCTGGTCTCTCACTCTGTCTCACCCAATTCTGCCCATGATTCTTGTGTGCCTGATTGTTTCATCCTATTTTTCAGGCAGGGAGGCTGATGAAAAGGACCCTGGTCTAGTCACACTACTGGGGAGCAGTAAGGCAGGATTTGGATCCAGGTCTTTCAGAATCAAAGCCTGTGCACTGAGGTCTGGTCTATCAAACTTGCGACTTGGTCTCAAAAACTCCATAAAGGAGCCAAGGTGGATCTTAGAACAGAGCAAAGTCTTAAATGTAAATGTGTATGGCCTTAGGTAAGCCATTTCACTTCTCTCTGCCTGACTTTACCCATCCTACAGTTACAGAGTGCTCATCAACTGCACATATTTGTTGTTATACTTGAATGCAACAATGACCCTGAAAGATATTTTAATAATGACAACAGCATTGGCTATGCTTTATTGAGAATCTACTGTGTAACAGGCATGATGTCTGGAGATTTGTAAATTCTGACTCCTGAATTCTTACCCCATGAGATAGGTGCTTTTGTTCACTTGGGTGAGCTCTGGGCTTCGGTTGCTTCATCTGTACAATTGGAATGATGTCATAACTACCACACAGCATCATGTAAGTATTACATGAGGTAATGTATGTAAGTTATTTAAATGGAAGCTGGCACATAGTAAGCACTAGGTAAGTGTCATGCCACCATGCACATCTTAAAACCAGGGAAACTGAGGCTCAGAGAAGCAAAAGACTTGCTCAAGACCATATAAACAAGGAGAGATGACCCCAGGGTTTATACCTGTGTCTTGTGACTTTAATATCTATTATTTCTCCTCCCTGTTCAGAGGATCCGCTGGTTTCGATGTTCATTCTCCCTTGCTCTGCCCCAAATATCAGGATGGGATAGCCCAGCCTCTATACATTTAGTCTGTCCCCTCTGGCCTATGGATATGCCACACCTACTCTCTGAGCCTCAAGGGTCATAGAAATAAACTGCAGAGCCCGATAAATAAATAAAAAATTAGCTTCATGTTCCCAATGTCCGGAGGCCATGGTGGGTGTTGAATTATTCAGGCTGTTTGGGTGTGAGCCGTTAGTTTTCTGCCGCTCTCGCCTTGACGGCTGCCCTGACAGATTGATGAATGAGCCAGTAAAACACTTGGAGGCCAGAAAGAAAATTCTTAATCATAACTCACTGGTGGGAGCAAGTGTTTTCTCTACACTGGCAGCTCCAGAGGCTTGGCCTAGCCCCAGCTCCGTCTTGCCTTCTGTGCTAATGAGGCTGGAGGTACCAACAGTAGAGTCGTCCTTGGCAACCAGGTGAGGGCTTGTAGCAGGACTTTTAAGAATAGAGGTATTTATTCATTTCACTTCATGTTTTTGCTTTTAAAAAAATTAAGGTGCAATTTACGTAAAAGGCATAACATTTTAAATTTACTGCTTGGTGGATTTTTACATTTGTGAATGTGGTATAACTACCACTCAGATAAAGATCTAAAACATTCCTATCCCTATAGAAGCCGTCCTTATAAGGTAGCCTCATGTCCCTTTTTAGCCATTACTATCTTTACTCCTAGACAGCACCTATCCTGACCTCTATCATCATAGTTTTGTCTACTCTGGAGTTTTATTTGTTATTTTTTTGAGATGAAGTCTTGCTCTGTCACCGAGGCGGGAATGCAGTGATGTGATCTCAGCTCACTGTAACCTCCACCTCCCAGGTTCAAGCAATTCTCCTGCCTCATCTTCCCAAGTAGCTGGGACTACAGGTGCGTGTCACCACACCCAGCTAATTTTTTGGTATTTTTTGGTAGAGACAGGGTTTCACTTTCTTGGCCAGGCTGGTCTTGAACTTCTGACCTCAGGTGATCCACCAGACTCGGCCTCTCAAAGTGTTGAGATTACAGGCGTGAGCCACTGTGCCTGGCCTGGAGTTTTTTTTTTTTTTAATTTTTATTTATATACTTTTTAGAGAAAAGATCTCACTCTGTCACCCAGGCTTATGCCCAGATTGCTGTGGTACAATTGTAGCTCACTGTAACCTCAGACTCCTGGGCTCAAGTGATCCTCCCACCTCAGCTTCCCTAACAGCTAGCACGCCACCACACCCAGCTAATTGTTAGTTTTTTTGTAGAGTCGAGGTCTCACTATGTTGCCCAGGCTGGTCTTGAACTCCTGGCCTCAAGTAATCCTCCTGCCTCAGTCTTCCAAAGTGTTAGACTTATAGGCATGAGCCACCATGCCTGGCCTTTGAAATTTTATGTAAATGGAAACATATAATTTGTGTTTGGCTTCTTTCACTGGCATATTTTTGTTTTAAGATTCATCCATGTTGTTGCATGTGTCAGTAATTGTTCATTTTTATTGTTGACTAGCATTCTGTTATAGGAATAGAGCATAATTCCTTTTTAAAAAAATAGTTTCCACTTTTATTTTAGATTCAGGGAGTATAAGTGCAGGTTTATTACCTGGGTATATTGTGTGATGCTGAGGTTTGGGAACAGTTGATCCTGTCACCCAGACACTGAGCATAGTACCCAATAGCTTGTTTTTCATCCCTTGCTCCCTTCCCTTACTCCCATCACTGCTAGTCCCCAGTGTCTATTGTTGCCATCTTTACGTCCATGAGTACCCATTGTTTAGCTCCTACTTGAGTGATAATGTGGTTTTCTGTTCCTTTCATCAGTTTGCTTGAGATAGTGGCCTCCAGCTGCATCCATGTTGCTGCAAAGAACATAATGTTGTTCTCTTTAACAGCTGTGTAGTATTCCATAGAGTATATGCACCACATTTTCTTTATTCAACCCACTGTGGTTGGGCACCTCGGTTGATTCCATGTCTTTTCTATCGTGAATAATGCTGCAATAAATACATGCATTTATGTGTCTTTTTGGTAGAATTTATTTTTCTTTGGGTATATATCCAGTAATGGGATTGTTGGGTCAAATGGTAGTTCTGAACTCTTTGAGAAATCTCCAAACTGCTTTCCACAGTGACTGAACTAATTTACATTCCCACCCACAGTGTGAAAGCATTCTCTTTTCTCTGTAGCCTTGCCAGCATCTGTTTTTTGATTTTTAAATAACAGCCATTCTGGCTGGTGTGAGAAGGTATCTCATTGTGGTCTTGATTTGTATTTCTCTGATGATTAGTGATGTTGGCCATTTTTTCTTATGCATGTTGGCCACTTGCATGTTTTATTTTGAGCAGTGTCTGTTCATGTCTTTTGCCCATTTTTATAAATGGGGTTCTTTGTTTTTTGCTTGTTTATTTGTTTAAGTTTCTTATAGATTCTGGATATCAGACCTTTGTTGGATGCACAGTTTGTGAATATTTTCTCCCATTCCGTAGGTTGTCTGTTTACTCTACTGATAATTTCTTTTGCTGTGCAGAAGCCTTTTAGTTTAATTAGGTCCCACTTGTCATTTTTTGTTTTTGTTACAATTGCTTTTGAGATCTGAGTCATAAATTCTTTGCCAAGGCCAATGTCCAAAATGGTATTTTCTTGGTTTTCTTCTAGGATTCTTATAGTTTGAGGACTTACATTTAAATCTTTAATCCATCTTGAGTTCATTTTTGTACATGGTGAGAAATAGGGGTCCAGTTTTATTCTTCTGCATATGTTGAGCCAGCTGTCCCAGCACCATTTTCCCCATTGCTTATTTCTGTTGACTTTATCAAAGATGAGATGACTATAAGCACATGACTTTATTTCTGGGTTCTCTATTCAGTTCCATTGGTATATCTGTCTGTTTTTGTACCAGTACCATGTGGCTTTGGTTACCATAGAACTTACAGTATAGTTTGAAGTTGAGTAATGTGATGCCTCCAGCTTTTTTCTTTTTGTTTAGGATTGCTTTGGTTATTTGGGTTCTTTTTTCAGTTCCATATGGATTTTAGAATAGTTTTTTTCTAGTTCGTGAAAAATGACACTGGTAGCTTGATAGGAATGGCACTGAATTTTTAAGTTGCTTTGGGCAGTGTGGCCATTTTAACTATATTGATTCTTCTAATCTATGAACATGAAATGTTTTTCCATTTGTTTGTGTCATCTCTGATTTCTTTCATCAGTGTTCTGTAGTTCTCCTTGTAGAGATCTTTCACTCCCTTGGTTAGGCATACTCCTAGGTATTTTTTTGTGTGTGTGTGTCTATTGTAAATGGAATTGCATTCTTGATTTGGCTCTCAGCTTGAACATTATAGTGTATAGAAATGCTACTTATCTTTATACATTGATTTTGCATCGTGAAATTTTGCTGGAGTTGCTTATTAGTTTTAGGAGCCTTTTGGCAGTCTTTAGGCTTTTCTATGTATAGAGTCATGTCATCCACAAAGAGAGATGGTTTGAGTTCTTTTCCTATTTGGATGCCTTTTATTTCTTTCTCTTGCCTGATTGCTTGGGTAAGGACTTCCAGTACTTTTTTGAATAGGAGTGATGAGAGTGGGCATCCTTGTCTTGTTCCAGTTAACTCATCTTTGTCTATGATGAGTGAAGCTGTGATGAACATTTGTGTACAGTGGTAATATGTGTTTTTATTTGTCTTGGGTAAACACTCAGGAAGGAGATAGCTGCATCTTAGAGTCAGTGCTTATAAGAGTCAGTGCTTATAGAGTCAGTTTTATAAGAAACAGCTAGATATTTTCCCAAAGTGATTGCAACATTTTACATTGCCACCAGGGATGTATGAGTTTCACTCGTCCCCTGTCTTTGTCAACACTTGGTATTATCGGTCTTTTTAATTTTAGCCATTCTCAAGGTATGAAGTGTTATCTCATTGTGGTTTGTTATTAATATCACTAATGCTGTTGAGCATTTTTTCATGTACTTACTGGCCAATCTGGGGGTGTGAAGGAGTTAATACCCCAGGCACTATCCTCAGTCATGGGAATGGAATTTAGTAGATAAACAATGCGGCTTCCTCTTCCTCTAGTGGGTTGATTCTGGGGTGTGTTTCATAATGATTCTTAGAAGGGCTCCTGTGGGATTGAGTCCCAGTTGCCCACAGTAGTAACCCATCCTTAATGCATCCTTTATCAGCTGCTATCCTTTCCTTATCCCACTTCCCCTCCCCCCAATTTGTGCCTCCCTGGATTATCCTCCAAATAAATTCAATGCACCCATGTCTGTTTCAGGATCTCCTTTGAGGGTAACCCAATCTAAGATAGGAGACACTCCAGATATTGGTAAGAGCATGAAGCTCCTCCATCCCTTAGGGCTGGAAGATTGCAAGGAGGGGTGGTGTTACTGGTGCCTAGGGGCTGGGGTCACCCTGCAGAAGTTGGAATTACAGTGGGCTTGTCCGGGGGAATCAATGTCAACAAGGAATCCAACACTGTCAGACACACTATATGTTATGGTTTGAACATTTTTCTTCTCCCAAACTTGTGTTGAAACTTAATTGTAATTGTAACAATATTAAGAGGCGAGGCCTGAAGAGGTGGTCAGGCCATGAGGTCTCCAGTCTCACGAATTGAATAATGCTGTCATCATTGGAGTTTGTTCGTTATTAAAGGGCAGCTTCAGTCCTCCCTCCCCCACTCCCTTTGCCCTTCACCATGTTATGACATGACAAGAATGTCCTCACCAGATGCCAACACCTTGACCTTGGACTCCTCAGTCTCCAGAAACGTAAAAAATAAATTTCTCTTTATTATACATGACCCAGTCTGTGGTATTCTGTTATAATAGCACAAAATAGACTAAGACACTACCCAAATCAGAGAAGAAAAGGGAGAAATATTCTGGCTCTGCCTTTTCTATACCTCATATCTCCTGAACCTCCCATTGGTGGAACCCAGAGGAAACTCAGTTGACCAAAAAGCCTGGGAAATCCAGCCCACAGGGTCAGGCCCCCTTAGATATAGAGCTGGGCCAGGAAAGGGTGAGGTGTGGATATGAAGACAATCAGGTCCAGACCCAGTGGGAAGTAGGTTAACAGCGAGTCCTTCTCAGGTGCCTAGATGAGCCACCCTCCATCCCCAGTGGGTACCCAAGACTTGGCTGCCAGGCTGAACCTGGGGGAAGTCTCTGTCTTCTTTTTCTCCCCTAAAGTTCTGTGTAGGATGCTCTGCTTCTTAGTCACTTGGATGCCTGACCATGACAGCTGTCCCTTTGTGCTCAGATACAGGGCATATTATTGAGTCCCCTTCTTCCCAAGTTACTTTGAGCTTTTGCTTTCCCCAGGGTGGTGGGATGCTTAGGTATCTGTTATCTGAAAGATTAAAACCCACCATGTGGAAAATTGCAAGAGGAGTGCCAAGCAAAAGGATTCCCTCCCTCTACAGAAGGAAGACAGTCCTTGAGCCAGTGCCAGGGACTCCCGGATGCCTCTGCTGGCAAGGCCTGCTGTGGCAGATGGAATTTACAGACTTCAGTGCCCTGAATGGGAATAGCTAGACACAGAAGAAAGAAATCCATACTTGGGCCAACATGCTCATCCACTAACAGGTAAAGTGGACTTGGGCAAACCATCCTAACCTCAGTTTCAGCCTTTGCCTTGCCATCTGTAAAATGGGATCATGGTACTTGCTTTACTTTCTTCATGGGATATTGGATAGATGTATGTACAAAGGAAATACTTGTGGAATCTGGTTAATAGGAAGAAGGTAAAGAACCTAACTCTTGCCCCTATAAATTCTCTTACTCAGAAGAGGTAATATTATGAGGAGGTACACCAGAAAGCCCAATTTGTCTTTGGCATAGTCATATGGTTGACAAACTCCAAAGTGGTCTCCCCCGATCCCCACTTCCTTCATTCATATCTTGTGTAATCCTCTTCCATTTGGTAGGATTCCGTAGGGCAGGAACTGTGACTCACTTCTAACCAAGATGGTGGGATATTACTTTCATGATTATACTACATACAATTCTAGGGGCTGTCTTTCTAGTGGACTCTCTCTATTGCTTTCTCAGTTTGCATGCTTGGATGAAGGGCTGCGTTGGTGAGGTCCACATGTCAGGGAATTAAGGGCAACCTATGATCAACAAGCAACAAGGAACTGAGGACCTTAATCTGACAGATCTTGAGGAACTGAATTCTGCCAACAACCAGAACCAGCTTGAAAGCAGTCCTTCCCCAGCTGAGCTTTCAGATGAGACCTCAGCTCCAGCTGACAACTTGATTGCAGCCTTGGGAGAGATCCTGAAACACAAGGACGTGCTAAAGCATGCCTCGATTCCTGGCCCATAGAACTGTGTGATAATAAATATATGTTGTTTTAAGCTACTAATTTGTAGTTACTACTAATTTGTAATTTGTAGTAATTTGTAATGCAGCAGCAGGTAACCAATAAAGCACACACAATCCTACATGATCTGGCCCATTTCCTCTCTGATTTCACTTCCTAGTACTCAACTTTCACTCCCTTTGCTCCAGCCACTTTGGTCTTCTTGCTATTTCTCAGACACACCAGAAATTCCAAACCCTGGTTCTTTGCACTTGCTGTTCCCCTACCAGGAATGTTCTTCCTTCAGAACTTCACATGTCCCAATCCATGCATTTATAGCTATGTGATGTGTTATTTTGAGGAGGGGGAATTAAAAAAGTAATTTCATCGAGGGAGAAAGAAATGTCCTTGGTTACTTCTATGGCTTTGGTTCCTAACTTAGGGCCTAGCTTAATATTTGCTGAAAGCATTCTGGAAAATGAGAAGCAGACAGGAGCTCTGTTGGGTGGCAGGATGAGTAAACTGAAGGCTCCCAATGCTCTGGGTAGTGGGCATTAGGGGAGAGGAGCCAGTCAGTATCTGTACCACCCAATAGTGCCTCCTGGAACTCAGGAATGGAAATGCAGGTGCAAATTCTCAGCCTCTTAGTCCTGAGCAAACTTGAAAGATGATGGTGACTTTGCTTCCAGCACCTCCATCCTTTTTTTCATCCCCCATGGGGTCTTCAAGTTCTGTCAATTTTAAGTTTTCTGGAACCTCTCTTGCTTTCCTCTCCATCCTCATAGCTATTGCCTTATGCCAGGCCATCATTATGTCTCCTGGACTACAGCAGTAGCCTCCTAATTGATTTGCTTCCTGTCGCCCTTCTACAACCCACTTCCACCATAAGCCAGAGAGATATTCTAGAACACAAATCTAACCATGTTGCTCCTGCTTTAGAACTCTCAATAGCTCCCTGTTGCCCTCAGGATAGTCCCAACTCTTTGCCAGGTCCTGTGGAGGTCTGGCCCAGGCTTACATCTTCAACCTCACTAACCACATCCCACTCTCTAGTAACACTGTGCTATATTAAATTCTCCAAATATGCTTATTTCTCTACTCTCTTTGGGTTTTTTGTATATTCTATTTCCTGTCTCTGGAATACTCCTCCTTTGCATATTTTCACATTCCCACCAACTTGATTACTTCCTACTCATCCTCAGAGATCATCTTGGGCATGATCTTCCTTTCATAGTGCAGGTTATAGATTTTCCTGCCCCATCATGGCACCTACATAGTTGTAATATAATTACCCTCTAAATGTAGGATCTTTGGTTTTGGTTTACCGTTGTATCCCAAGTGCCATTCTCCAACCCCATGGTCCCCTCTAGCATCCTTTGGGTTCTAGGCATCGACTCCAGTGCCAGTGCTGGTGCTCCAGGCATCACCCACCAACAGGCCAGAGCCAGCGTGGGCTGCCACATGCCGCACAGCGACCACACAGCAAAGGGCCAGGACCACACGGTAGGTGTCTAATAAGTATTAGGTAAATGGGTGAATATAGCAATACCAGCCCTTACCACTTATTAAATCAGATCTACACTACACTAATATTGAGTGGTCAAGGCCCCCGTGATTCATCTAGCTTCTTCCATCTACCTCCTTTCCCAATGCTCCCCATTAATGCAGTCCACACCCTACTGATGTCTGTCTTTTCACTGCCAGGCTGGGCTGTGGGTTGGCTGCATCCCCCTCGAGAAGGCCACAGCTTCTGTGGCACGGTTCTTTCTGAGTTCTGGCACAAGTTCCCCCATGGCCTCTGCTCCTTCATTCCTTGCCCAGGCCGACTCATGCTTCAAGGACTTTATCCCACCCTTGGTGCCTGATGGATGGGGAGGATTTGACTAAGTGGAAAGATTGAGAATGATATTCTGGAAAGGGGGCACAGCTTACACAGGGGCTCAGGGGTGGGGAGAAGTGGGGTTTATGCAGGGAACAGGAAGGAGATGGAACTGATTAAAGGGGTGGGGGGAGAGTAAGCTACTAAGGACCTGTTCTGTGCCAGGCATTGTGCGAAGCTTGTGCTTCACATTCTCATTTAACCTGCTTCTGTGTCTTAGAACAGCCTCTGCATTACAGGAGCTAAGATCCCAGGCTCTGTATCAGCCTGGGCTCAGATCAAAGCTCCTCTACATCCTGGTAGTGTGACCTCACAAGGACTTAAACTCACCACCCTTCATCTTCTCCAGAGAGAAAACACTGGAGATAATATCTACGTCATAGGCTTCTTATGAGACATAGGAGTTAATATATGGGGAATGCGTGGAACAAGGCCTGCCACGTAGTGGCACATCTATGGCTGCACAGATGTTAGTAATTACTAGGCTTACTATACCTGCACTGCCCTTTCAATATTGTAGCCACTAGCCACAGGTGGCTCTTTAAATGTAAATTCGTTAAAATTCGGTACAATTAAGGATTCGGTTCATCATCACATGAGTCACATTTCAAGTACTCTACAGCCAGTGTTTTGGAGAACGCAGATGTGGAATGTCTTCATCATTGCTGACCAGGATTCACAGGGCTGCTGTGAAAGATGAGTAAGAAGCTGGTAGCGGTGATCACACATGGGGAGATCTTGGGAGGCAGAGGAGACAGGGAGACAAGGGTGGAAGAAGATTTCCCTCTTTTGAGGAGATGAGGGCTCACTGTGTTGCCCCGTCTGGTCTCGAACTCCACAGGCTCAAGCATTCCTCCTGCCTCAGCCTCCCAAAGCACCGGAATTTAAGGCATGAGCCACTGCATCCAGCCTCTATTCAGTCTTTAAATCTGGTTTCTGAAGAAAAAATACAGGACAGGGAGCCATGTGTTGTCCTCCCTGAAGCATCTTCTCTTCCCACTCCCCTGGGAAGGGCAAATGGAGAGGACAGGAGGGAGAAGGGGCCCTGAAATCCTCTCATTTGTACAATCATGCCCATTCTCTGGCATGTCCCATGGCCTTGCAAAGTACAGACAGAAAAACACTGGGATCCTACCTTCTGATAACAAAGCATGTGGCAAAAGGCAGGAGTGGCCTTAAGGAATATTTACGGGGCTGTTGCACGGGTGTTCTCCAGATTTCCCTGACTATCCCAAGGTGAAGAAGCAATTTTGTATTTGCCATTAATCTTGCAAATAAATGCATGGAGTGACCGCAGCTGGGAGTTTTCATATTAATTGATTGTGGCATCAGAACTGAGTTCAGAGCTCATTAGGCAGGGCGGTAAGCAGTGGGTCCATTGGGCTCGTTTTGCTGTGTGGTTGCTGTGTGGTATGTGGCAGCCCACTCTGGCTCTGGCCTGTTGGTAGGTGATGCTCGGAGCTTCCCACCGGCACTGGCACTGGAGCTGGTGCCCAGAACCCAGGGGAAGCTAGAAGGGACCATGGGGTTGGAGAACAGCAAGCTGGGGAGGACCCAGTGTGGTTCAAACACTTTAGTGATTCCAGGGTTGTGAAAGAGCATGATGCCTGGATAGAGCGGCAATCATGGAATGCGTTTCAAGTCTGAGTACTCTCCCCCACTCAAACTCTCTGTTTTTGAATTTTGGTCATCGTCCCTCTTTGAATCTCAGGTTTCTCATCTTTGACGTGGAGATTATACCAATACTTGGTGCAGAAGAATGCTTAAGGGTTATATAAAACTATGCCATTATCTTTAGGTCAGAGATGCTGCTCATAGGAATTAATTATTGGGTCCTAGAAGAACTCTTTCCTTCAAATCACTCCGTCTGCGCTAGCATGGCTAAAATACTCATATTAATGTTATATCTGTGTGTGTGTGTGCAGGGGATGTTGGGGGTTGGGGGGGATGTCGAGAGAGACAGGTAAGAGAGAGCTGTTATCCATCACTGACATTCCTAGGTGGGTAAAGGATTGAAGAGCAGGGTTGTCTGGGGGAAGCCATGGAAGAAGAGAAAACAGGAGGCACTGGAACCTTGGAGGGAGAGGAGGAGACTCTTGATATGTGTACTGGATTTTCAGCTTATATAGGACACTCATATTCATTGGTTTATCTGCTCACTTCCTGTTCAAGAAGTCGACAAACAGGCTCTGGCAGTAGCAAGTATTACTTTTTTTTTCCTTCACTTTTACTGACATCCCTGAGTGAACCCCACTTCTCCCTCCTTGTCTCAGGCCATTTGCTTGGTGCCTCTTTCTTCCCATGTGCACTTTATGTCTGGGTGCTTTCTCCAGTGCACTATATACGCAACCACTAACTCATTCATTTGTTCCACCACGCAATTAAAGAGCCAGCCAATGAATTAACCAAACATCTAACTAACCAGCTAGCCAGTCAATCAATGGACTGGCCATCTAACTGGAAAACGAACCATTCAATCAACTAACTGAATAACCAACTAACCATCAACCAACTGAGCAACCAATCAGCCAAATAATCAATGAACCAATGGACCAGCCAACCAATTACTCAACCATTCACTGAGCAACTAATACGTTGTCCAACCAACCCACAACGAACTAGCCAACAAGTCAACTAAAGTGTGCTGGTGTTAGGCAAATACTCACAACCAGACTCTGACTTGGCCCAGGGAAAAGGCTGTCTGTGTCTCCTGCTCAGGTTTTCAACAGCCTCACCTGGGAAGGGGCCTCACCTTTGGATCACCTCCTTGCCAGACATTTTCTCTTCTGGGCCTATTTCTCCATCTGACTAGAGTAGTGGTTTGCAAACTGGGTTCCTTGGAGCCCCAGGTTTCTGTGGAAGAGCCCTGGGGCTGCTTTGGAAGGCAAGAGGAAGCCAGGTAGGATGGGACTGGGATTCTCATTTCTACTTTCTCCCTTTCATCTGTTTTACATGTTGGGATTTTGAGTAAGATTTTGTTTAAAGAAAGGCTTTGATGTCTTAAGTTTAAAAACCATCACGTTGGGTCACCTTTTCAGCTCTAGAGGTTGATGGTTGTGTTTCTGTGGGTATGGGGGAGATGGGCAGGAGACCCTGGGCCCTAGACCTGGAGTTTCCATTTGGCAGAATGCAGTGGTGGCACAGAGGCAACCATCCACATATCTCCCTAGGATGGGGGACTACTGAGTTCTGAGGTAGGACTGTTGGACGCCTGATGTGCTAAGATGCTCCCAGAGAGGCCAGCAGGTTGGTGAGGGCTGAGCTTAAGTAGCCCTGACTGCATTTCCTTACCCATTTCCAAGCAGAGCTTGCTTCCCATGATCCAAGGTTGGTTGGAACTTTCAAACAGCTCCTGGCAGGGCATGGGATGTCCTTGGACACGGCGTCCATTGGAACTGACTCCAAAGGATCTTCTGGCCACGGCTGGAGCTGCCCATCTGTCAGTTTCTCAGAGTTGCCACGTGGGAGGAAACACAGAGCTGGGGGTATGTGTAGGAAGACTGTGTGAGTCACACCAATCTGTTGCAGATTGTCTCAGGGGCCCTGGGTGGGGTGCATGGCCTGGGACTTCTGTGTGGGCTCCAGTCCCCAGTAGTGAAAAAGCAGCCAAATAAGAAGCAGGGTTCCCACCACTTCTCTCTGTGGAAGGCAAGGCACAGCGCTGGACTCATGCCTTTGCTGAAAGACCTCGGGCAAGTTGCCTCATGTTGCTGAGCGTCTGTTTCCTGTTATATTTGTGTAAAATAGGCTAGTCAGTGGTTATCACTGAACCGTTTGTAGATGGAGAAACTGGCCAAACGGAATTTTTAGAAAAGTTAGGATTATCATTGAGGTTTGTGAGTTGACATCTGTTTCCTTTACAGGTTTTTATTTTTTAATTTTTTAGAGACAGGGTCTCACTTTGTTGCCCAGGCTGGAGTGCAGTGGTGAAATCATAGCTCACTGTAGCCTCAAATTCCTGGGCTCAGGTGATCCTCCAGTCTTAGCCTCTGAAATATGTAGGACTACAGGCACCGACAACCATGTCCAGGTAATTAAATTTTTTTTGTAGGATTGGGGGTCTTGCTATGTTGTCCATGCTGAACTTGAAGTTCTGGGCTCAAGTGATCCTCCAGCCTTAGCCTCCCAAGGTGCTGGGATTCATGTCCAGCCCCTTTACAGGTTTTCAAGATCCTTTAAGGCATCATTAAACAATGTCTGGGGCCTTTTTTTCCTCTCCGTCTGGGAAATGTTTTCCTTTTAGGCAAGGCAAAACCATGCCTGACTGGGAGAGCTCTTTTGGGTCTGAATCTGTGTAAATACCCAGGGATGATTCTGGGGACTTCTTGCTCTCCTCACCAAGCTCCCTGCCTTCTCAGCTCTTCTCACCTCTTGCTCTCTTTACCAAACTCCCTACCTCCCCATCCCAGCAGGGCGCAGGTTTAGGCATCTCCCAGGGTACATTAAACAGCTCCAGGCAGCTTGCCTGATGATCCAAGTGGCTATCATTTATTTAGAAGCATCACGGAGAGTTTCTGATTTATTGATGATGGGTCAGCTATGTTCTTCAGGCAGCTGATGGTCATGCCATTAATTTTCAGAGATTAAGAGCATGTTGGGGAAGATAAATTTAGTGACTTGGGGAGACCTGCAGAGAGCAGCTCTCCTGCAGAGAGCAGGTCTCTTGGGGAGACCTACAGAGAGCAGTCTCCACATACCTTCATGTTCAAGCCAGTGAGAAGCAATTCCCTTTCGGCTGCTTTTCAAGAAGGTGGTGATGTGATCATCCTGTGTGGAGGAGACTTGCTTTCAGAATGGCAGGATGTTTGTTTCTGGCCTCAGAGGGTATTCTCGTGCTAGAATCAGAATGTTGGAATTGAAGAGTCACAGGCTGTTGGAATAAGATGAGTTTTCTGAAATCATGCAGTCCAGCCCTGTCATTTTACCGATGGAGAAACTGAGGCCCAGATTGGGAAATGACCTCATCGGGGAATTCAATCGGAGGCTGCACCTGGCTCTCCCTCCA
This sequence comes from Cacajao melanocephalus, assembly GCA_963573385.1. Taxonomy (NCBI): domain Eukaryota; kingdom Metazoa; phylum Chordata; class Mammalia; order Primates; family Pitheciidae; genus Cacajao; species Cacajao melanocephalus. The sequence goes on along the minus strand of CAUYLG010001646.1, from coordinate 1,128 downwards.
TTGTTCCTTTTTCCTAGAGTTGGGGATTTGTTGCAGAGTGGAAGAAAAAGCCTTTGAGGGGACCTTATATCTTTATGAGCACCCCTATTTTACAGAACAAAACCCCTGAGGTTCAGAGAGGGCGCTTGACCTCGTGGCTGTGAATTTCACAAGGTCTGTTCGGTTTTGTGCTGTCTCCCTGGCACCCACCTCGGTGCTTACAGCATCACAGATGCCATAAATATTTTCTGAATGAATGAATGTTTGTCAGCAGATCAGAAACTAGAATTGTGTGATTTAAAGGCTTCCTTTGGGGTTCAGTGGCTGATTTCAGGAGTGGCAGCCTCACTGCTGCACAGCTCAGCCGTTTTGTGTTTCTCACACGGTAATGAACAGTGGATGGGGGGATCAGGAGTCCCACAGGTGAAGCTCAGCATCCCAGACAGCAGGAATTTTCCTGTAAGGGCTTTAAAAGCCCCAAGAAAAGGAAAAAGGTTTAAATAGCACCCCAAATGCTTAGCTTTGGTCAGATAGCCACCTCCTCCTCATTCAGGAGAACTCCGCAGTGAGAGAAGTTATCTGAAGGCTCTGATTCTAAGAGAGGTTCCTAGGGATGCATCTGAAATGGATCCAGAGGATTTAGTTGTAGCCAAGGAGGGAGCCATGGCCCATGAGCTGGAGGAAGGTGGCAAGATGTATAAGAAGCAAGAGGCTGCAGAGACAGGGGAGGATATTGAGGGGAGGACCAGGCTCCTTCTCTTTGCACATACTGCCTGGGTGACTTAGCACTGTCTAAACACAGTGATGAGGACATTGCCTGGACAAGGGCCTTGTCTTAGCAGAAACCATGGCCCCAAACGAGAACACAAAATCAGTGGGAACAACAGCACCCAATTCCAATAGATTCAATTCATGGAGACTTTGCTTCAGTGTAACAGACATTCCCTGAGCACCTCTGTGGGCTAAGCTCTGTGCAAGGCACTGTGGGAGTTAAGAAAGTCAGGACTGGGAGAGAGAGCCAAGATGGCCGATTAACAACAGCTCAGGATTGTAGCTCCCAGTGAAAGCGCAGAGAGCCAGTGGACGCCGCACTTTCAGACGAATTTTTGTTGCCCACAGACTAGGAGATTCCCGGCGGAGGAGCCACAC
>CAUYLG010001645.1:0-29082 GCA_963573385.1 Cacajao melanocephalus | reverse complement strand
TGGGGAGCAGTGGCTGACCACTTTGTGGTTGTTCTAACTCACACTCAGCTTTTGCCTTTGCTAACCTTTCAGCTTTCTTTTAAAAATCTGCTTTTATTGCTGCCATCTTTTCCTCCTATTCTTTGTTGTTGTTGTTGCTGTTGAGACGAACTCTCGTTCTGTCACCCCCAGGATGGAGTGCAGTGGCGTGATCTTGGCTCATTGCAACCTCCGACTCCCTGGTTCAAGCAATTCTTCTGCCTCCGCCTCCCGAGTAGCTGGGACTACAGGCACGCGCCAGCATGCCCAGCTAATTTTTGTATTTTCAGTAGAGATGAGGTTTCATCATGTTTCATCATGTTGGCAGGATGGTCTTGATCTTTTGACCTCGTGATCCGCCTGCCTCGGCCTCCCAAAGTGCTGGGATTACAGGAGTGAGCCACCGTGCCTCGCCCTCCTCCCATTCTTTACTAAAAGCAAAGACCTTATGGGTGCTCACTGCCCTCAGAGGGGCTGGACGTCCATGGCCATTCAGTTCCTCTGTTTGCCTGGAGCCTCAGCTCTGGAGCTGGCTCAGAGAGGCCTTGCCCTGTACTTGGCAGGTACTCATCAGAGGCTGGGCTCTGCCAGAGGTGTCTCTGTCAGCTCAAGCCACAGCAACCAAAGCCCACGGACCTGGTGGCTTCAACAGACCCTGGAGGCTAGGAATTCAAGATGGACGTGTTGGGTATTGGCAGCTGCAGTGTCTGGTGAGGGCCTGCTTATTGGTTCATGGATGGCGCCTTCTCACTGTGTCCTCACGTGGTGGGGAGCTCTCCTGCCTCTTTCTCCTGTTACAGGGGCACAGAGCCCATGAGAAGGCTCCACCCCATGACCTAATAATCTCCCAAAGACTCCACTTCCTAACACCATCACGTTGTGGATTAGAGCTTCAACATCACCTTGGAATTTTGGGAGGACACACATATTCGGTCCGTAACAATGCTTACCTCAGTTATAAATTGTGAACGTAATTTTTGTCAGTTCTATACATTATAAATTTTGATATGCACATTTTTGTTGAATTTGGAGAGAAAGTGCATTATTAAAATAAATTCAATAAAGTTGATGTACAGTAATTCTTTTTATATGACACCTAATTTTGGTAATGCCATCCTAAGTCAGAGGGAAAAGTTGGCGCACTTTTCTTAGAAAAAAAAAATGAGAAAATTTACCTTTTAAAATAAAGTCATTAATGGCTTACTTTTGCAGGCTGGAAGGAGTGTATTGTATTATTTTAAAAGGGATAGCTGGATGCTTTTCTTTTTTAATCATAATTTACTGACCTTCCTTTGATTCTCCCATTTTCTTATTAAGTACTTACCATCCTAAGACCAGTAATAACCTTAAGATGTGCTGGTGGTATATGTCTGGCCAAACTGCAGAGAAAACTTTCTCTTAATTTGCCTGTTTCTGCTGCCAGTGAGAAACCTGATGGCAGTTGTGGTGTTCCCTGACTGTAGGGATATAGCTAGTTCTCCCTGAAAGTCTGTGTATCAGTGTCTAACGGATTTCAAGGATGAATGCCATGACCTCAAAGGAATGATTCAGTTTACTAAGTCTTGCCTTATTGTTAAAATAATCAGTATGCTGGCCTGGGTGAAGTGGCTCACGCCTGTAATCCTAGCACTTTGGGAGGCCAAGGTGGGTGGATCACCTGAGGTCAGGAATTAAAGACCAGCCTGGCCATCATGGTGAAACCCTATCTTTAAAAAAAAATAATCACGCCTGTAATCCCAGCACTTTGGGAGGCCGAGGCGGGTGGATCACGAGGTCAAGAGATCGAGACCATCCTGGTCAACATAGTGAAACATGATGAAACCCCATCTCTACTGAAAATACAAAAATTAGCTGGGCATGCTGGCGCGTGCCTGTAGTCCTAGCTACTCGGGAGGCTGAGGCAGGAGAATTGCTTGAACCCAGGAGGTGGAGGTTGCGGTGAGCCGAGATCGCGCCATTGCACTCCAGCCTGGGTAACAAGAGCGAAACTCTGTCTCAAAAAAAAAAAAAATAAAAAAATAAATAAAATAATCAGTATGCTAATTTAAGTTATGGATAAAGGAGCTTATAAGTCCTGTAATATTAAATACGCGCGCGCACACACACGTCTTTATTTCTAGAATGACGAGGCATGCTATAATTATTTATACCTCCAAATGGACCTTATCACTTAGGATATCTATGATTACTACCTTACTAATCCTCCTGGCTTATTCTGTTTTCTAAAATCCTGTTATGGTTTTGACCTAATACTCATGAATTGAGATGTGAGGCATTGTTTTTGCTCCAGGTAGCACCCAGGCATCAGCCTTAGATGGTGGTGTGATGCTGTTTGGAAAATGCAAAGACAGCGTGGTCCACAGTGATGGCATCTGGGCTGTTTGCGGGACAGGCATTTCCCCCCGGCACAGGGAAGGCACGGCTGACTCAGGGTTCCCAGGAATGAGTTCCCTGCATGTCATCCTGAGACCAGGCAGCAGTGGTGACAGCAAATTCATTCTCGGTTCATTATAATTATCGATCAATAAGAAATTTCATGAGAGTTGGTGAAACAAAAGCGATAGAAATGTTGACTCCACCACTACCCAGCATGTACCTGCAGCATCAGGCATGTGATGCAGATGAAGGAAATCTACCGTGACCCAGCATGCACCTACAGTATCAGGCATGCGATGGAGATGGAGGAAATATATCACAACCCAGAATACACCTACAGTATCAGGCATGAGATGCAGATGAAGTAAATAACATCAAATAGGATTTTCTTCTGAAAGAAACGTATTTTATATAAATTATCAATACTGACTACAGAGCTGAAAAGCACACATTTGATTATTTTGTATAGCAAAAAAAGGTGTATTCACAGAAAAGAAAGAAGAAAAGAGATATTGTGGAAATTGAGTTTGTGATATGGAGAAAATTATGCTAAGAATACTGAGGAAAAAGATGAGTAAAAAAGAGATATTGTGGAAATTGAGTTCATGATATGGATAAAATTATGCTAAGAATACAGAGGAAAAAGACGAGTAAAAATATGAGAAAGTGGATAATACAGAGGCCAAAACACATGATAAATATTCCTACTGAAGAAATTACAGAAGTGAAACAGATGTGATAATCAAATTACAACTACAAAACTTTCTTGACACAGTATTTAATGTTTATTTGTGGTACCCTCAGGGATACACTATTGGCAGGAATTTCAAAAATAAATGAAATATTTAATAAAAGACTTTAAAAACCTTTGCAATACAAGATGAATGAATGAATGGAAGATTACCATTGACCCAAATCTACCTTCCCTTGCACTTCGTTTCTGAATAACTTTGGAACATCTTCTCGATGTACAGGAATGAGATTGGGACCAGGAATTCTCTCTCCTTCCAAGTTGCATTTCACATATTAAGGTACAGGGAGTTACTTTATGACAATTAAATTTATGTTGAAAAGCAACTGCCAACATATCGTCTCTTTGAGGCTGTCACACAGTGGCCTGTCCACAGCTTTATCCCGAAGCCGTCTTATTCTTTTTGAGCTGTATTAAGACACAGTTCCCACACCACACTGTTCACCCGCAGTCTGCAGTTTGGTGGTTGGTAGCATATTCACAGAGCTGTGCAGCTATCCCTGTAGCTCAATTTAAGAACTCTTCAGCACCCTTAATATAAAACCCCATATCCATTGTCATCAATTCCTATTTCCCCTCCCCCCAAATTCCGACAACGCCAAGTGTACTTTATATCTCTGAAGTTGTGTGTTCTGTGGACGTTTTATAGTGTTGGTCATACAGTTGGTCTTGTGTGTGATGTCTTTTGCTTAGCATAATGATTTCAAGGTCCATCCACTTTATAGTATCAGACTTTTCTTGTTATTACCAGATATATTCCATTGTATCACATTTTGTTTATCAGTTGATAGACTTGGGTTGTTCCACAATTTGACTAATGTACATAATGATGCTGTAAATATTTGTATATGAGATTTTGAATGGACCTGGCTTTCAGTTCTCTTGAGTATATAACTGTGAGTGGAATTACTGGCTGCAGTGTTTCCAATTCTGTTTCATTATTTTTGAAACTCCTAAAATCAATAGTGTCTCTGATGTGATGATAATATTGGATCAAGGAAATTGCACCACTTGACATCCCACCAGCAGTGTGCGAAGATTCCAGTTTCTGCACACTACTACTAACTTTGTGGCTGTATTTTTTGTTATAGTCACACTAGTGAATGTGAGATGGTACTGAAGTGGCTTTGATTTGCATTTCCCTAATGATTAATAATGTTAAGTATCTTCACATATGATTATTTGCCATTTGTATGTTTTCTAATATTTGCCCATTTTTATTTGGACTGTTTATCTTTTTCAGCTGTGTTTTTAAAAATAATTTTATGTTGTGGATACATGTAGATATATGATTTATAAATATTGACTCTCATTCTGTGTGTTACCTTTTCATTTTCTTTAAAGTATCTTTTGGCGTGCAAAGTTTTATATTTTGATGTTCAGTTGATCTGTTTTGACATTTGCCATATATTTTTTTTCTTATTTTATCTAGCAAACAATTGCCTGACCCAAGATTATAAAGATATACTCCTATGTTTTCTTTTGGACTTTTATAATTTTATTTCTTACTATTAGAGAAAGGATCTATTCTGAATATACTTTTATATTTTGCATATTATATGAAAAACAAATATAAATGTATTTATTTTTTAAATGTGGATATCCAGAGATCCCAGCATCGTATTTTCAAGTCTTCTCTTCTCCCCTTTGAATTGTCCTGGAAATCCTGTTGAAAATCAAATGACATATGTGAGAGTTTATTTCTGGACACTCATTTCTATTTCATTGATCTAGATCTCTATTTTTATAAAGCTGTGTTAATATTTTTGTGCTTATGCCAGTACTGTACTGCCTTGATTATTGTACCTCGGTAGAAGTTTTGAAATTGGGAAATGTGAACTCTCCAACTGTGTTCATCTTTGTTAGGATTATTTCTGACAATCCTGAGTTCCTGGGACATCCATAAAAATTTAAAATTACATTGTCAATTTCTGCAAATCAGTCAGCTGGTATTTTAATAGACATTGTATTGAATTTGTAGATCCATCTGAGAATTATTATTCATCTTAACAATATTAAGACTATTAAATATTAATAATGTTGTCTTCAATCCATGAAGATGGAATGCCTTTCTATTTAAGTTCTTCCATTTATTTACTTATTTTATTTTTTTTAACAATGATATAGATATATAGTTTTCAGAGTTTTGCATTTCTCTTAATGAAATTATTCTTAGGGTTTTTATTCTTTAACTCCCATAAATATAATTTTTCCTTAATTTTATTTTTTAGGATGTTAATTGCAAACATATATAAATACAATTGACTTTTGCTTATTGATCTTGTATCCTTCTGCCTTGCTAAATTCATTTATTCAAAAATTTTTTTAACAGATTTCTTAATATTTTCTAAATATAGGATCATGTTATCTGCAAATAGAGATAATTTTGCTTCTTAATTTCCTATCTAGATGACTTTCAGGTTTTTTTAACCTCATAATATTCTTTTGATGGAAACACCCAGTTAAATGGAAGTGGCAAGAATAAATATATTTGTCCCATTCTTGATTTTAGCAGAAAATCACTTCTTCCTGTGTATATTGTTTACTATGGATTTTCCACAGATACTGATGATCAGATTGAAGAAGTTCTCTTTTATACCGAGTTTCATGGACATTTTCATCATGAAAGGCTGTTGGATTTTATCTAATGCTTTTTCTGCCTCTCCTGAGGTGATCGTATGATTTTGTCTTTTATTTACTTCATATGGGGTATTGGATAAATTCCTTTTAGATGTTAAGCCAACCTTGCATTCCTGGTATAAATCTCACTTGAACATGGTGTGTAATCTTTTAGAAATATTGATGAATTTCATTGGCTTGTATTCTGTTTAGCATTTTGCATCTTTATTCATAAGGGATATTTTCTTGTAGTTTTCTTATGATGGCTGGTCTGTGTCAGGATAATATTTGTCCTATAGATTAAGTTGGAAATCATTTCCTCTTGATGTTTTTAGAAGAGTTTGTGAAGAAATTTGTATTCATTTTTATTTAACTATTTGGTAGAATTCACTAGAAACTACTATTTCATTATCTTTGCTGGATACATATTCATATTATGTATTTTTCATTCAATTTTGTTTATATTTTCTAGGAATGTGTCAATTTCATTTAAGTTATATAATTTTCCTAAAGCTCTTTCACACCACACTTTCTTTTACCTTGTGCAGATACTGGCAATGGATTTGAATTTCATACTGTCTGTGGTGAGAGCAGTCAGTAGGTTGTAAGCAGGAAAGTAGCGTGATCTGATCTTCATTAAATACTTCATTCTGACTGTGCTGTGGGACACAGAATGTGAGGATGGGAGCTGCGGCAGGAGCTCAGATGAGGTGGCCATCTCTTGCTTCTCTCCTCTCTGCAACAAGCAGCACAACTTCCACACAGTATGTGGAAAAGGAACACACTCAGGAGGAGAGAGAGAATTAATTAGCATACAGCTCCAGCCTTTGCTCCAAAAAGACATGGAAAAATAGAATTTCTGGTTTCAAAATTTTGACATATCTTATGACCAGAAGAGGTCTCAAAAGTCATTATTTAGAGGAAGTTATTTTTTGTTTTTGTTTGCCTTGTAATGAGGAAACATTTTTGTTGTCTTTCTTAACCTCTAGTGATGGATAGATTGGTGTGACCGACCATTAACAAACATGCTCTCAACTTGTGATTGCACACAGGTGACCAGAGTGTCATGGAGGTGTTTTCATTGGTATGCAGTTTTCTGGTGCATACTGGGTTGAAATAGATTAACTTAAATATTCAACAGTTAGGTAGTTTTCACTTAAAAACTGAGAGATCTTTTCAAACACCTACCTTTCTGGCAACTTCAGCTGCCAGAAATCAGCTCAGAAGTGAGCAACTCCTTTCCTCTTAGATGGTGCCTTCAATTTCTAATTCAACGGAATTCCCGGGATTTCTGATTGTGCTTATTCCTGAGCTTACTATGTATTGTGTTCCTTAGACCTTGTAGAAAAATGGATTTAGGAATAAATATAAACATTTCTTGTTACTTCATCTAAATCAAAAGTGAGGAAGTAAAATGTAGATATATGCTTATGCTGTCACAAAAATTGTGTGTGTGTGTGTGTATATATGTACATAGATAGATACAGATACATATATGTGTCTACGTATCATATATATGTATGTGTGTGTATATATTGGTGGGAACCAGCTTAGCTTTGCTGATTTATATTGCTTATATTCAAATTACCCAGTTTTTCTTTTTTTACTACCACTAGGTATTGATGAAACCAACACAAGAAAGACATTTTGGAGATGCTGATGTACCTAAAAGTTTCCTCTATTAACATGAAGGTTGCTCTGTAGCAATGAATGAACAAAAGGAGCAAAGTCTGAAAAATGTCTGACTCCTTCTGTTTCATTGTTCATTTTATTTAATATTATATTAATAATATAAAATTTCAACAAAGCTAAAACTATTGGATAGGGTGCCTAAGGTTTTCAGGTGAGACTTTTTTTCTGTTTTGCCAGTACCCTACGTGTGTCTGGTCATCCACTCAGCAGCACTTCATTCTGTACTGTTCTGGTTACCACTCTATAGGCACACAGGTGTCATATTCACTGTACCTTATTATTATTATTTTGTGGAATGGGAAGAAGGCAAAGAAATAAGTGCATTCACAAATAAACAGAATAATTTTATAAAATGTTAAGGGGTATGTAGGATATAGAGCAGAAGGATATGAGAACCTGTACTGGGGATGTGACAAACACTAGGTTAAGCTGGGTGCCCTCTCTAAGCACATGGCTTCTGAACTGAAGCCTGGATGTCAGCCATGAGCCGGCCATGAGGACCTGTACGGAATGACATGATGAACACGTGTTAGGGCTGAGAATGGGCCATGATTTCTGGCCTATTGACAGTGACTGGAGATGCCGGAAATGAAGTGAGAGATGTAGGGTTGTGCAGATATTGGCAATGGATTTGAATTTCATTCTGTCTGTGGTGAGAGCCATTGGTAGTAAGCAGGAAAGTAGCATGATCTGATCTTCATTAAAGACTTCATTCTGACTGTGCTGTGGACACAGAATGTGAGGATGGGAGCTGTGGCAGGAGCTCAGATGAGGTGGCCGTGACAGAGGCAGAACTGCATTGAGACCTCCTCCATCACTCACCGCAGCAGTTCTTGCATTTCTACTTAGTGTGGTCTGGCAGGCATTGCCTGTCTAGCTGTGCTAAAGACAGACCTTGTCTGAGGCTGAGAGGGGAGTCCCGGCCATCAGGCATTCTGAGACCAGCCCATTGCCTGAAGCACCAGAGCTTCTGTTGGGAAACTAAGATTAAACATAAACCCTTCTGTTACCACCACAGCCAGCTCTTACATGCACCACCTACTAGCCTGGAGATGGAACTACACAACCCATTACAAAACTTGCTGACCCAAATGCACAGCACAAAGGAACATGATAAGATTCTTGAGACCTCCACCACTCTGCCTCTGCAAGATGCTGTTAGCCTACTCACCTGACCAGTACATCATTCCTACACCCAGCATTTGAGAAAGCCATCACACAGGCTTTCCTCAATAGCCAAGGAATTCACGTGGAATCTTTGGCGTTGAAAACACCTACAACAAAAGCCAAATGATCCTACACAACATGCATTATAGTCATATACTCAAGGGTGAAAAAAAAAATCATCCAAATGAAGGTAAATTCAAAAATAAGAAGTCATAGTTTATCTAGATGAGAAGAAACCAGAAATTCTGGAAGTATGAACAGATTATTATGACAGCCCCCAAATATCACACTAATTCTCCAGCAGCATATCCTAACCAAAATGAAAACTTGGAGATACAGATAAAGAATGCAAAATAATGATTTTGGAAAAACTTGTTGAGATTTAAGAGAAAGTTGAAAACCAACAGAAAGAAACCAGAAAAATTTAAGACATGAAGGAAAAGTTTACCAAAGAGATAGATATTAAAACAAATAATACTTCTAAAAATGAAAACTTTATTGAAAGAATTATAAAATACTGTTGAAGACATTAACAGTAGACCAGATCAAGCAGAAAAAAATAATCTCAGAGTTTGAAGACAGGTCTTTCAAATTAACTCAGAGAAACATAAAGGAAAAAAAAAATTAAACAAAGCCTTTAAAGAGTATGGGATTATGTAAAATATCCACATCTACAAGTCATAGATGTTGGAATACATACCTGAGGAAATAATTGAAAAAAATCCCTAGTTTTGTTAGAGATTTAGACGTTCAGATATAAGAGGCTCAGAGAACTCTAGAAAGATACATTGCAAAATGGACATCAACAAGACCTAGAATTATCAGACTATCCAAAGTCAGTATGATGTAAAACAACAACAACAGCAACTTTGAATCATCAAGACAAAAGCATCTAATTACCTGTAAAGGAAAGCCCATCAAATTTTAAAGCCCACCAATGGACTTCTAAACAGAAACCTCACAAACCGGAAGAGACGAAGGTTCAACTTTCAGACTTCTTAATGATAAAAACTGTCGACCACAAATTTTGTATCTTGCTAAACTAAGCTTCATAAATGAGGGAGAAATACAGTATTTCCCAGGCAAGAAAACACTCAAGTAATTTTCACCAAGAGACTGGCCCTGCATCAGATGCTCCCAGGAGTTCTAAACATGGAAACAAATGTTGATACTCACCGTAATAAAAGCATACCAAAGTAGAAACTCACAAGTAGAAATAAACCTACAGAGCAGCTAGGTAACAACATTATGAGAGGAACAACACCTCACATATCAACATTAGCTTTGAATATAAATGGATTCAATGTTTCACTTGAAAGATACAGATTGGCTAAAGTGATTAAAAAACAACAACAGGATTCAACCATATGCTGCTTTTAAGAAACCCACACGACTGCAGACACAAGTAGGCTCAAGGTAAAAATGTAGAAAAAGATTCCATGCAAAGGACATGAAAAGCAATAACGAGTGGTTATACTAATATCAGATAAAACAGGCTTTAAATATACAACCATACAATGACAAGGAAGCTCATCATATAATAACAAAGGTATCAATTCCACAAGAAGCTATAACAATCAAACATCTATATCTACCCAACACTGGAGCACCTAGATTCATAAAACAAATAGTACTAGAACTAAGAAAAGAGAAATACAATAATAGTGGGGCACTTCAATGCCCCAGTGAGAGAACTAGACAAATCACTGAGATGGAAAATCAACTAAAAATTAGTGGACTAAAATTTGACTGTAGGCCAGATGGACCTAACAAACACATTGCATTCCATTAAACAACTGCAGGTAATATTCTTCTCTTCAGAAGAGTCTCTTGGAGAATTCCAAGATAGACAATATGTAAGGCCACAAAACAAGTCTCAGTAAATTTTTGAAAATCAAAATTATATAAAGTACTTTACTTTCTCAGATGACAATGGAATAAACTGGAAATCATTTCCAAGAGAAACTCCCAAAACTATGCAAATACATGGAAATAACCTGGTTCTGAATGATCTTGGGTTGAACAATGATATTAAGATGGAAAATTTAAAAATTTTCTTGACCTGAATGAAAATGGAGCTGCAGCATACCAAAACATCTGGGATACAGAAAAAGCAGTGCTAAAATGAAACTTTATATTATTAAATTTCTATATGAAAAAATAGAAATATTACAAATTAACAACCTAATTTTACACATCAAGGAACTAGAGAAAGAACAACCCAAACCCAAAGCTAACAGAAGAAAATAAAGATAAAAGCAAAAACAAAATTGAAACCAAAACATCATACATCTTAGATGAACACAGATGCAAAATCCTTAAGAAAATACTAGCAAATAAAATCCAGCAGTACATCAAAAATGTGATCAAATATTTATCATGATCAGATGAATTTTAAGTCCAGAAATGCAGTGATAGTTCAAGATATGCAAATAAATAAATGTGATTTCACCAAATAAACAAAAATTAAAAACCAAAACCATATAATCATGTCAATACATGCAGAAAAAGCGTTCAATAAATTCTAACATCCGTTCATAATAAAACCCTCAACAAACTAGGTATTGAAGGAACATACATAAAAATAGTAAGAGCCATATATGAGAAACAGAGTTAACATTGTACTGAATGGACAGACACCAAAAGCATTCTTTTAAGAAGTGGAACAAGACAAGGATGTTCACTCTCACTTCTCCTATTCAGCATAGTACTGAAAGTTTTAGCAAGATCAGTCAGGCAGGAGAAAGACATAAAAAGCATCCAAATTGGAAAAGAGGATGTCAAATTATCTCTGTTTGCTGATGATGTGACCTTATACCTAGAAAATTCTAAAGACTCCTTCAAAAGACTCCTATATTTGATAAATGAATTCAATAAAGTTTCAAGATAAAAATCAATGTACAAACATCAGTAGCATTTTTATACACCAACAATGATCAAGCTGAGAACCAAATCAGGAAATCAATTCCATATGCAATAGCTACAAAAAGTAAAATACCTAGGATTATACTGAACCAAGGAGGTAAAAGAACTCAAAAAGAAAAACTACAAAGCACTGATGAAAGAAATCTTAGATGAAACAAACAAATGGAAAAACCTCCCTTGCTCATGGATTAAAAAAAATAAATATTGTTAAAATAACCATACTACCCAAAGCAATCTAGAGATTCAGTGTAATTCTCACCAAAATGTCAATGTCATTTTTTTTAAAAGATTAGAAAACAAAAACAGTCCTAAAATCCGTGTGGAACTAAAGAAGAGGCAGAATAGCCAAGCAATTATAAGTAAAAAGAACAAAGCTGTGTGTATCACATTTCCTGACTTCAAATTACACTACAAGGCTATAGTACCAAAAGAGGGTAGTCCTCATATAAAAACAGACATGTAGATCAGTGGAACAGAATTGAGAACCCAGAAATAAAGCCACATATTTACAGGCATCTTATCTTTTACAAAGTTGATAAGGACATACACTGATGTAAGGATACCCTATCCAAAAATGGTGCTGGGAAAATTGGATAGCCATATGCAGAAGAATTCAACTGGAACCGTAGCTCTTATCATATACAAACGTTAACTCAAAATAAGTTAAAAACTTAAATATAGCACCTGAAACTACAAACAAACCCAGAAAAAAAACCTAGGAAAAGCTTTTCTGGACGTTGCCATGGTCAAATAATTTGTTACTAAGATCTCAAAAGCAAATGCAAAACATCCCAAAAATAGACAAATTGAACTAAAATGCTCCTGCACAATGAAAGACAAAAGTGACATATGAACAGACTACAGAATGGGAGAAAATATTTGCAAACTGCATTTAGTGAATAATACCTAGAATCTACAAGGAATGCACAAAACTCAGCAACAACAAAAACAACCACGCTTAAAACTAGGCAAAGGACATGAACAGACATTTTTCAAAAGATGAACAAATGGTTACAAGCTTATGAATTATTGCTGAGCAACACTGATCATCACTGAAGTGCAAAGTAAAACCACAATGAGATACTGCCTTATCCCAGTCAGAATGGCTATTATTAAGAAATAAAAACACAGATGTTTATGAGGATGTGGAGAAAAGAAAATGTTTGTCTATGGTTGGTTAAAAATATAAATTAGTACAACCTCTATGAAAGAGGGTATGGATATTTCTCAAAAAACTAAAAATAAAACTCCAATTCAGCAATCCCAATAAAGGATATAGACCCAAAGGAAAAAAAAAATAATTATATCACAAAGGTACTTGTATCTTTACTGTGGCTTGTTCACAATAGCAAATATCTAGAATCTGTATGTTCAATGAATTAATGACTAGGTAAAGAAAATGTTATATATATATTTATATAGTCAGCCATAAAAAAGAATACAGTCTTTTCTTTTTCAGCAACGTGGATGGAAGTGGAGGTCATTATCTTAAGTGAATTAACTCAGAAACAGAAAGCCAAATGCCACATGTTCCTGCATGTTTTCACTTACAAGTGAGAGCTAAATAAAGTATACACATAACCATAGTAGAATAATAGACTCTGGAGACTCATTAAGTGGGGAGGATGGTAAGAGATGAGAAATTACCTCATGGGCACAATGTAAACTATCTGGCTGATGGTTACTCCGAAAGCCCACATTCACCACTACATGGCAGATCCATGTAACAGAACTGCACATGTACTTCCTAAATCTATAAAAATAATTGAAAAGAAATAATGGATTTGCACGAGTATGTGAATAAATTATGGGAGGATGACAGTGGATAGGCAATAATATGGCCTGGTATCGGGTAAGGTGAGGGAGGGAGGTTTGCAGAGTGCAAGTCTGGGTGACAGAAGCCGGTGGCCTGAGCTCAGGCATCCGTGGTGTCAGCCCCCGAACGCTGGACCCAGTTGGAGGCTTCCATGATTAGGAACGAGCATCAGATGTATGAACCAAGCACGCACCATGTCTAGACATCACGAGTTCTACTGTAATGGAGTCTGCAGAGATGCTCACGATTTCTGTACACGTTTGGACAGGCTTCCTTCCTTCTGTCTTACCTTGGGTGCGTTTCCCTGGCAGGTGAGAGTGATGAGGCAGCTGAGTGTTTCTGTCAGAACTTGTTCCAATAATGTCCTAAGCAGCTGTGAGCTTCAGAAGGAGCCGCTGTGATGATCTATTAATAGATGTTCCCTAATAGAATGCACTTTTAAGCATCACTCTGTGGCTACTTGCTGTTTCTTCATTTTGAAATCTTTATTACCTCAGATGTATACTTATTATAACATTGTGGAAACGTCATACTTTTTATTATTTCTCAAAGAAGTCATTGCAATTTGCTAGGCTTCTCACTTTATTTATTCCTTAATGGGTACCATATTCTGGGACTTCTGAAATCCCAGTGCCAGCTGAATGCTTAATTTAATACCGGTCATGACCTGAATTACTTCATTTGGGAAGAGAGCTATTACAAAGCAGCTGTGTTAGAAAGGAAAATTGGCCGAATATTTATACCTATGCAAAACGCCCTCAACTGTGCAACCTATTTAGTTTTAATTCTATAAAAGAAGTTACAGCATGTTTTATTCTTAATGTTAGTGCCTGACATGACTGTCCTGTGACAAAAACGAAATCATTAGTCCCTGTAACAGGAAGTCTGTATTCATAAGATTTAAATGTTAGTTTTCACTAATAATCTTATTATGTAGTATTTTATTAATAACTTAAACTAGTACATGCTCTTGTTGGAAAGTTTTCTCAGTAAGCAAAGTCTGATGTGTTAATAAGCTTACATTGTACTTTTAAATTGATTTCTGATCAGTTTTTATCTGTGCAGTGTTTTAGATATTTCCAAACAATTTTATATTTGTCATTGATTTCTCTGGTTCATCAATGATGGAATGACTAGGTAAAGAAAATGTAAGACATATACATATGTGTGTGTGTGTGTGTGTGTGTATACACACACACACATACATGTATCTATTTATATATACTCCGCCATAAAAAGAATATAATCTTGTCTTTTTTCAGCAGTATGGATGGAAGTGGAGGGCATTGTCTTAAATGAATTAACTCAGAAACAGCCAAATACCACATATTCCTGCATGTTTCCACTTACAAGTGATGTGCTGTGATTATTGTAATTCTAAAATTCCATAGGTATAGGGGCCTGGTGCAGTGACCCACACCTATAATCCCAGCACTTTGGGATACTGAGGCAGGCAGATTGCCTGAGGTCAGGAGGTCGAAACCAGCCTGCCAACATGGTGAAACCCATCTCTACTAAACTTACAAAAAAATTAGCTGGGCGTGGTGGTGGGCTCCTGTAATCCCAGCTATTCGGGAGGCTGAGGGGTGGAGAATTGCTTGAACTTGGGAAGTGGAGATTTCAGTGAGCCAGATCGTGCCACTGCACTCCAACCTGGGCAACAGAGTGGGACTCTGTTTCAAAAAAAAAAAAAAAAATCCATAGGTATATATCATGAATAAACATTCAAGTCTTAAGTTTTCCTTTAAAAAAATTAAGATGAGTTGTTTTATAATATGCTTGAAATACTATTGAAAGATAGGCCCTTTTCTAAAATAATTTAATTATATGAGATTAGTTGTCTAAGAATTTAAACCTAGTTACAATTATATTGAGGATATAAGAGTTCTTTCTTAAAAAGCTGTAAGAGTTATAGTGGACAACATGAACTTTTAAACAGTAGACATAAAAGGATCAGCTTTTTCTGATGTTACTTGATGATGAGCTGGTAGAGGTCATGTGTCAGCCTGTCTGGGGTGAAGGATGCCCAGCCAGCTGGTGAAACATTGTTCCTGGGTGTGTCTGCTTGGGGGGTCTCCAGGAGAGATTAGCGTTGGACTTGCTGGACTGAGTAAACACCATCCACCCTCTCCAATGTGGGCAGTCGCCATCTAATCCTTGGATGGCCTGCATGGAACAAAAAGGAGGAAGAGAGCGTTTGCTCTCTCTGCCTGAGCTGGGACATGGCATAGTTATGAAATTTTGTTTTGAGAATGATAAAAATCTATGATTAGATTGTGGGCAGTTTGTAATTTTCAGAAGTCTACCTGGGTTCTGAGCTCTTTTGCTAATACACTACCATGTGGCCTCCTGATTTGCTGCAGTCAGGTGCAGGACTGACCCCTGTTTTAGGAAGTGCGGAACGCGTGCTCCTCTTTCAGGTTCCTAGCAGGCACCTCCCTCCATCCTTGCACTGGTATCCACGTGAGCAGAGATGGGCGGGGTCAGCCCTGTGCAGCCCAGCTCCTCACCCGACCACTCCTGTTCCCTCACTTGCTGCAGCTGCAGCTGTGTCCAGGTCTTGCTGTGGTGCTGGCCTTTGTCTCCCCATCAGCATGGAATCTCCATGAGGTTATTGGTTCTACTTGGTTCACTGTGAAATTCCCAGCACGGGCATTGCACAGAGTGGACCCTCAGTGCATATTGACTAAGTTTGTAAATTAAAAAAAAGCATAAATGAAAAAATGGATCGTAAGTTTCTCTTGCAGTGACACCAGAGAGGATTTCATTAAACCTTGATCTGCCAGGACAGCACAGTCAAAACAGACTTCCTGTTCCAGGGTAGCAGGGATTCCAGCTCTCTGGGGCTCTGGAATGGATGGTCTAACGGCTTTGCTTCAAATCAAGGACTCCTGAGGATGGAAGAAACCCAGGAGTATATCACGTTCTCCTAAATATTTTGCTTATTTTTTTTAACATAATTACTATCAGGGTATTTCAAAGGCCTTAGTGAATTTTTTAAAACTACTTTAGTATTTTATATTTTAGAGTTTATTTAAAAACATTCATGTCTTATGTCTTGCTTTCTGTATACTTTCAAGAACTTCCTATGACTTTTTCTGAGATTGAAGGCACTGTATTTGATGATCTAGTTACTTAGTTTACCAAGATACATATCTGATAAAAAGGTTTTATATTTCAGGAAGTTTTCCAGTAGGAGTATTATGGGAGATTTATAGCCATATCCATTGAATCCAAACTAGACATGATTTTCAGATTTCAAGTATAATTGTTCTTAAAAGCATTAAATCTATTGGATATGTTTCTGAAATTATATTTTCTTTTAGTCTTAAGTTGACTATGATTTTAGGAATTAAAAAAAAGTTCATCAGATGTATTTATCAGATTTGCACGATAATATCCTGTATTTCCATTTTCATTTGAATTCGTCTCTGCAGTGTCCTCTAAAAGCTAACCTGATAAAAAATTGAAAGTATCATTTGTGCTTCGATGAAATGGAATATAAGTTACACTTACTTCTCATAATCCACATGCTTGATGATGAGCACATGGCCTGTTTACAGAAAAGTGTGCATTTTCTGTGCTTATAATAACATGAGAGCAGAAAAATGCTTTTTCTTTATACCAAGTATTTTTTCCTCAGAGAATAGTCAAGCATTTGTAAGCATTGTAAAATCTAAATGTGAAAAAATTACCTGCAAACTATAGGTATAAGAAAGTAGCAAAAATGGTTCCTACTTCAAAAATTATTTTTGGGAGAAAAATGTCAAAGCTATCCAGGAGAAAAGAAGCTCCCTGCTGCATCCCAGGCACAGGCTGCCTCTGCCAGGGCAGGTCTAACTCCCCTCCACTGCCCCAACATGGCAACCCCTCTTTGGCACTATTTTAAAGCGAAATCCCAGGCCTCGTGCATCTCTAAAACGTTTCTCAGTACATACTTTTAAAAGATAAGACTTCTTTTTTTGGCATGACATCATTATTCCTAACAAGTTAGTATGTATGTAACATTATCCACTATCTAGTCAGTGTTTGAATATGCATCACCCTTTAGAGATTATTAAATACACCACAGGGTTTACTATAATACCCTTGGCAGTTGGCCAGCTCCACATTCCCAAATTTCAGAGAGTACAGTGGAAGCTCAGAGCAGGAAAGGCTGACTCAGGTCCCAGCATTCAATCCCAGAAACTCGGTCAGGCACCCTCAGTCTAAGCAGCACTCTCTAAACTCAGTCCCAGAAACTCGGTCAGGCGCCCTCAGTCTAAGCAGCACTCTCTAAACTCAGTCCCAGAAACTCGGTCAGGCACCCTCAGTCTAAGCAGCACTCTCTAAACTCAGTCCCAGAAACTCGGTCAGGCGTCCTCAGTCTAAGCAGCACTCTCTAAACTCAGTCCCAGAAACTCGGTCAGGCGCCCTCAGTCTAAGCAGCACTCTCTAAACTCAGTCCCAGAAACTCGGTCAGGCGCCCTCAGTCTAAGCAGCACTCCTTAAAGTCAGTCCCAGAGTCGGTCAGGCGCCCTCAGTCTAAGCAGCACTCTCTAAACTCAGTCCCAGAAACTTGGTCAGGCGCCCTCAGTCTAAGCAGCACTCCTTAAAGTCAGTCCCAGAGTCGGTCAGGCGCCCTCAGTCTAAGCATCTCTCCCTAATCTCAGTCCTAGAAACTCGGTCAGGCGCCCTCAGTCTAAGCAGCACTCCCTAATCTCAGTCCCAGAAACTCGGTCAGGTGCCCTCAGTCTAAGCAGCACTCCCTAATCTCAGTCCTAGAAACTCGATCAGGCGCCCTCAGTCTAAGCAGCACTCCCTAAACTCAGTCCCAGAGTCGGTCAGGCATCCTTAGTCTAAGCACGTGCTTTCTAAACTCAGTACCAGAGTCAGTGGAGCGTCCCTAGTCTAAGCAGCTCTCCTTAAGCTCAGTCCCAGAGTCAGTCAGGCGTCCTCAATGTAAGCACGCCCTCCCTGAGTTTTTAAGAAAAGATTTATTGTTGAAACAATAGTGTCTGTTCTATCTTTTGAGTTTCACATCAGATTCAAATATAGCATATTTGACGCATTTGTCAAATGGTCTTAGAGTCAACGTCAGCCCCGGTGTTGGGGTGACCCACGCGTTGCAGACTGTTGTCTCCTTCCTGTGTCTGCCCACGGGGTCACTGGCCAGCAGCCCGCCTGTGCATGTGGAGACAGATGGAGGCTTTAGCCTTTAGAGCATTTGGACTACAGATGGATGAGAAGAACTGGAAAATCAATCCTAGGAGCCTCTGGATGTTAGAGCTTGGTGAACCTTAGCAAGATTCTAACTTGGCTTCTTGTTTTTTGCAGTTGGGAGCTGAGACACAGGGAATTTGGTTTGGCATTGGTCCCATTTTTGGATGCTACATAATTTATAACAAGTAATTTATAGTAAGTATTCTGTTTGATGGGAAACTCTTACTATGTAAATGTTAAATGCCGTGTTCATTGCATTTGCATTGGAAGTTAATACAATGCCAATCATACTATAGGCAGTATCTGGGCAAGATCTCATTTTGAAATGGAAAGCAATGGCAGATGCACAGAAGTGTGTTTTACATGTTTGACCTATTAATAAGCTTTAGTTTGGAATGAAGTATATATTTATTTTGTAATATGTAACAAGCATTGAGAAGAATTACCGTCTTGATGATGGGGGGTTTTGTGAAGGTGTACATGGAAGGGAACAGAATAAAAATCACCAGGGGATAAATGACGATACGTAGATGCCCTTAGAAAATCTGAGGTTCTGAGGCGTGCGCTTTGATAATAGCGATCAGAATCCTGATGTCCTGTGGATCCTGAATCTATTTCATGGATGTGTTGCTTTTTAAGAATTTTTTGTCAAATTATTGCCGTGTGTGTGTGCAGAGAACGGGGCTCAGGAGCAGCAGCAACATCTAAGGTCACATGGAAAACAGCAGCATGGTTTACCCATTCTGTTTTATACTCTAATTCCTTTCCACTCATCAGCCACTGCAAGGAAGACCCCTGTATTTCCTCACATCCCCACTCCTCATAAACCAGCAACAAATACAATAGCAGCAAATTCTCCTCCTCCTCCTGTGCCATTCCAATATGGCAGAGCAGACACAGGAATCGCCTTTCCTGCAGGCTGCCCTCAGCGTGGGTGCTTACCTAGGTTGGCACCATTGTCCCCCCTACTCAGGGACAGCTCAGAGCCCCTTAAAGAGGTAGGTGTTAAAATGGATTTGAATTTTTTAAAAAAGAAGGTGCCGTGTTGTAACAGACGTATTCGTAGAGCTAATAAAAGCGGCGTCTCCAAGTGGACACATCTGTAGGGACGTGAATGAACCATATGGCATGTGGTCTCCATAACTGAACACAGTTTACATGATGCTGCATAGATTTTAGCACGTAATGATCACTGCACTCTGGATCATGGAGTAAATGACTGGAGCAGCAGCACCATGTTCAAATGCGGGTGAATGTTGCAATGTAAGCATATGGTTACTACCAGCCACGTAATTTATAGCTGTCAGTAACTTTAGATTAAAAAATAGTCTAAGCTGTTCCATTAGTTGTTGTGTTTGGAACTAGGATTTTCATCATGTTACTGAAAACATTTTAAAGTCATTGTGTTAAACAATAATTCAAGAGGGAAACATGTCCTTTCATGATTGTAAACACCTAAAATATTTTTAAAAAATCTGTCTAAATGCTGACTGCATTTACAATATTAAGTTCTTAAGCTACTGTTCACATACTTCACTGAATTGTGAATCTATTATGGAATATCAGGACTTTGGACATGACCTTTATATTTTGGACTCTAGAGATGATCTCATATGCAGTTTATTCAGATTTTTTGACAAATCGTACTCTAATGTGTGGATATACAACAACACAGCCATCTGATTTTCTATCTAGAGATAGCTGAGTTGTTTCTCATAGTTTAGTGTTTAACCCACGTTTCTGAGAACGATTGTATTTGAATGCTGCGGTCTACTGCGTACCAGCCAGGTGCCCGTGGGGGTGCTCGTAATGTGAGTGAGGCTTACGCGGGCAGAGCTCCTGGTTCAGGTACAGCTGGGGATGAACACAGCCCAGCATGTGGCAGGTGAAGCCTGGAAGCTCCTTCGGCTGTTTGTCTTTATGACTTTTCACTCTTTGTCATGCTAGAAACACCAGGAAGAGTTGTAAGATTTTAATTGCCGATCTCAACACAAAGTCTGTCAAGGAATCCGGACACCTAAGTAGCTTCCAGTCGAAACAAGTCAGCTAAAAATCTGCTCTTTAGAAGCACCTCCTTTTAAAAACAAATGTCTAAAATTTTTAACTTTACTTCACTGAATTGTGAATCTGTTTTAATGTGTGTGTACACATCTAACTGTGATTGGTTAGATACCATAAATTATGCAGAGAACATTGACTACTTTGTCTAAGGTGTCATGAGAGCCACGACTTGGGGAGCAGAGGGTAGGGGAGAAGCTCCTGCTGGTACCTGACTAGGGCGATGTTGGCCTTGAATGGCGACAGTGCCAGGACTGATGACCCTGGGGCCTCCTGGCCGGAGAGAACTTGGTGTCAGGATGGAGTCACATCGCAGGAGAATGAGAGGATGTCCCATGCAGTGGGCAGTAACTGAAGACTCATTTATTTTTACCTTTGGTTAATGAGGAAATTATGAGCTGGACCTAGGGCAGTCTAAGTTTCAGAAGGGAGGTGTGTGGCTTGAAAGCTCTGCAGAGTTTATTCATAGGGGGCAGATTCAGACTGACCTCAGAGGTGCCGAAGGGTGCATGCAGATTTTACAAGAGCTGATGGTTTCAAGAAAACTGTTTCCTGATTCTCAGCTTCACTATGTAGTCATTCTCATGGGCCCTGCCTAGAAAGCAGCCAGTATTGAAGAGGATATTTTAAGTGGAACTGGAGTGTTTTTCCAGCCTACCAAATTTATTTAGGAACATACAGTAAAATCTATAATTAGAAGTTTCATATGAATTATTTTTTCATATTTGGTGAGTTTTATTCAATATTTTAGAACCTGTTTCAGCAAGGTTTTATCACTAATATTAATTTTTAATTGCACAAAATTATTTCAATTTATAAAATATTTAATATTGTCTACATTCCATGAAATAAAATTGTAAACTAGCTATTGCTGTCTTAATTAGTTTTAGTGCTGCATAACTTGTCATTCATAAATACTTAGAATATCTTTGATCGTGATTAATGGAAACAAATTTTCAAAGAAATTTAACTTCAAAGTTTTTATGTTTAATTTTTTTCATTTTTTAATTTTATATGTTATTAGTTGGTTTTTAAGAATAGTTTAAAGGACAACTCAGTTGATGTTCTTATTCTGTAGACTCTGTTTATTCAGGAAGAAAAACAGGTTTTAAAATGTTTGCAAAGACCAGCTGCAGTGGCCACACCTATCATTTCACGTCTTTGGGAGGCCAAGGCAGGAGGACTGCTTGAGCTCCAAAGTTTGAGACCAGCTTGGGAAACATAGTGTGTCTTTGTCTCTACGGAAAATCAATGAAATTTAGCCAGGCATGGTGGTGCATACCTGTAGTTCTTGTTGGAGAGGCTGAGGTGGGAGGATGGCTTAAGCATGGGAGATCAAGGCTGCAGTGAGCCGTGATTACACCACAGTACTCCAGCCTGGGCAACAGAGTGAGATTCTGTCACACACACACACACACACACACACACACACACACACACACACAGAGTATACATTTTATATACATTTATATGCTTCAAAAATTTATATTGTTTAAGGATAAAATTCTGGAGAATGTTGAGGAGAAGTGAAATTAACAGAAAAGTTCAAGGAAGGAAAGAAAAATTTTCCTAGTGTTAATGAGAAAAAATATTTATATTATGCAGATTATGATAATGATTCATTTTTATGTTATTCAAATGATCCTAGACACATTTAAAAGTGACATGACAGTATTTTTAAAATGTTACTATTGGAAGACAAAGGGACAAAGAAATAAGGCAGCGAATAGAAACAATGAGAATGTGGTAAATATGAATCCTGCTGTATCTGTAGTCACTGTAAATGTCAGTGGTCTGAATACACCAATTAAGAGAAATATGTTGTCAGTGTAAATAAAAAATCGTGACTCAGCTATATGTTGTCCATAAGAAACCTACTTTGTTATTTTAAACATGATACGTGGTCTCTTGTCACCCGGCTGGAGCACAGTGGCATGAGTGTAGACTCCTGGGCTCAAGTGATCCTCCCGCCTCAGCCTCTTAAGTACACGGTACTACAGGTACAAGCCACCATGCCTGGCTAATTTTTTAAGTTTTGAAATTTTTGCATAGTGGAGGTCTCATGTTGCTCAGGGTTGTCTTGAACTTCTGGTGTCAAGTAGGTTTCTGGCCTCAGCCTCCCAGATAACTATGATTACAGGCATAAGCCACGAAGCCTGGCCAAAACCCACCTTAAGTACAGAGACACATATAGATGGAAAGTAAAGGGATGGAGAAACATACGCCACACTAACACAAATTGAAAGAAGGAAGGAAATCTGGGTGCAGTGGTGTTTGCCTATAGTGCCAGCTATTTGGGATGCTGAGGCAGACGGACTGCTTGAGCTGAGGATTATGATGCTAGCCTGGACAACACAGCAAGGCCTCATCTCTAAAAAAATACATAAATGAACATATAAACAAAGACTAAAGAAGGAGTAGCTATATTAATTTCTAACACAGCCAAATTCAGACCAGCAAAATTTATCAGGGAGAAAGTGGAGCATTATATAACAATGGTGGGTCAAATTAGAAGACAGCAGTCATAAACATTTAAGCACCTAACATCACAGCATCTTGATACATGAGGCAAAAACTGATCGAGATGCAAGAAGTATATGAATCCACTGTCATAGTTGGATACGACAACATCCTGCACGAGAAATGGACAGATCCAGCAGACAGAAAATCAGTGTGGATGTGACTGAACTGAACAGCATCATCAGTCAGCTGCATCCAGTGGAGTCGTGTGGATTGCTTCATCCAGCAGCAGCAAATACACATTCCTCTCAAGCTCACAGCAAAGATTGACTAATCAGAATTAGACCACATCCTGGACTACAAGACACACCTTAACAAGTTAAAAGAATCAAAATTATACCATGTTTGTTTTCTGATTAAAATAGAATTAGTTAATGAATTGAACTAGAAATCAATAGTTTAAGATAGCTGTAAAATTCCCAAATAATTGGTATTAAATAGCACATTGGTCAAAGAAGTCTTTAGAGATATTAAGCAATGTCTTTGTTCATAGATTATGTAACTGTCTGTGTAGAAAATCTCCTGGAGCTAACAAAAATTATGACAGATTTACAGGATACAAAGTTAGTGTAAAAAGTCATTTTTTTTGCCTGTATATTGGCAATAAACAGGTGGAATTTGAAATTTAAAAAATAATATGGACATTAGTGCTCAAAGAAATAAAATATATAGGTATAAATATAACAATATGTACAAGATCTACATGAAAAAAACTACAAAACTCTGATAAAGGAAATTAAACAATGGAGAAATGCCCTGATAGAGTTTAGATGCCTCAAAATCTCCTGTAGAAATGTAATCCCCAGTGTTGGAAGTGGAACCTGGAAGGAGGTGTTTGGATCAGGGCAGCTGATCCCTCATGCGTGTCTTAGAGCCATCCCCTTGGTGAGGAGGGAGTTCACAGCAGCTCTGGTTGTTTAAAAGTGGATGACACCACCCTCTCACCTTGTCTTGCTCCCGCTTCACCATGTGGCATATTGGCTCCCCGTCACCTTCCACCATGGTTGTAAACCGCCTGAGGCCTCCCAGAAGCAGATGCCAGCACCATGCTTTCTTAAAGTCTGCAGAACCATGAGCCAATCAAACCTCTTTTCTTTATAAATTACCAGCCTCAGGTATTTTCTGTACAATGCAAGAATGGTCTAATACGTACATATCTTCTGATCATGGATAAGAAGACTCAATGTTACCAGCATGTCAGTCCTTCCCAACTTGATCTCTAAGTTCAACACAGTCCCAACAAAAATACCAATGGGTTATTTCATAGATATTGACAAGCTGATTCTAAAGTTTATGGGGACAGAGAAAGGCCCAGAATAGACAATAGAATCTTGAAAAAAGGACAGAGGTGGGGACTGACACTACCTGGCTTCAAGTCTTCCTATACAATCATGACCATCAAGGCAGTGTGGTGTTGGTGAAATAATAAACCCATAGAAAAGAACAGAGAGCAAAGAAATAGACCCACATAAATAGAGCCAGCTGATAATTGACAAAAGAGCAAAGGTCACATGGTGGAGAAAAGAGTCTTTTCAACAAATGATGCTGGAACCAATGGACATCCACATGCAAAAAATGAATCTCAGCACAGACCTTACAGCCTTCCTCGGAGTTAACTCAAAATGCATTTTAAACCTGGTGTGGACACAAACTTACGAAACTCTTACAAGGTAATGCGGGAAAATGCCTAATTTATGTTGGGTATGATGATGACTTTTGATATGACATCAGAAGTACAATCCACGAAAGAAATAACTGCTAATTTAAAATTGAAAACATCTACCCTGCAAAAGACATTGTTAAGAGAATGAAAGGATAAGCCAAAGACTTGTAGAAATTATTTGAAAAAAAAATCTGATAAATGGTTTATATACAGGACATACAAATAACTAAAAATCAACTGCAAAACCTTGAAGAACCTATTAAAATGTGGGCAAAACGCTTGAACAGACACCTCGCCCATGTAGATATGCAGATGGAAGATACGCATATGAAGATGCTCAAGGTCAGACGTCAGGGAATTGCAAATTAAAGCAACAGTGAGACAATACTGCACAGCTGTTAGATGGCTAAAATCCAAAATGCTGATGATAGCACCAGATGCTGGCAAGGACGTGGAGTGATGGGGACTCTTCGTCAGTGTGTGTACAAATGCAAATAATGATGCAGTCACTTTGGAAGACAATTTGGTGGTTTCTTATGATGCTAAACATACTCTTAACCTACAATCAAGCAATTGTGCTCTCTGGTTTTTACTCAAATGAGTTGAAAACTTATGTACCCACACACAACAAAATGCAGAGATGTTTACAAAAGCATTTATTTTTAAATGTATTTTATAATTATATATAATTGCCAAAAACTGGAAGCAACCAAGATGTCCTTCAGAAGGTGAATGGAGAAATAAACTAGTTCATTGTGGTGCATCCAGTCACTGTAATATTATTCAACAGTAAAAAGAAATGAACTATCAAGCCACAAAAAAACATGGAGGGAATTTACCTGCAAATTACTAAGGGAAGAAGGCAATCTGAAAAGGCTTAAGACTCTGGGATTCTGTGTGACAAGCTGGAAAAGGCCGAACTCTGGAGACAGGAAAGAGATCGTGGATTGTGGGGAGGGAGGGGTGTGCAGGTGGAGCGCCGAGGACTTCAGGGCTGTGAAACTGAGCTGTATGATCCTGTAGTGGTGGACAGGTATCATTTACCTATCTGTTCAAATCCACAGAATACACAACACCAGAAGTGAACCTTGGTATAAGGTTCACTTATAAGGCATATAAGTGTATATACATATACATACACCAAGGTTCACTCACGACTCTGGGTGACGAGGACACCAGAGGTCCGTGTAGGTTCACCAGTGATAGCAAATGCACTGCTTGCGGGGTATTGATGATGAGGGGCTGTGCACATGTTGGGGTAGTGGGGATACGTGAATTCTCTGTACCACCCTCTCAGTTTCTCTGTGCACCTAAAACTCCTCTAAGGATAAAATCTATTTTAAAATATGAATGTTGGGGTCAGGTGTGGTGGCTCACACCTGTAATCCCAGCATTTTGGGAGGCTGAGGTGGGTGGATCACCTGAGGTCAGGAGTTTGAGACTAGTCTGGCCAACATGGTTAAACCCCATCTCTGCTAAAAATACAAAGTTAGCAGAGCATGGTGGTGCCACCTGTAATCCCAGCTATGTGGGAGGCTGAGGCAGGAGAGTTGCTTGAACCCAGGAGGTGGAGGTTGCAGTGAGCCAACATTTCACCACTGTATTCCAGCCTGGGCGACAGAGGGAGACTCCATCTCAAAAAACAAACAAACAAACAAACAAACAAAAACATTGACATTGCTCTTGAGACTTTATATTATTTAAACATTGGATGAAAAATTTTACATGCCAACTGAAATATGTCGAGGAAGCCAAGATAAATAATTAGCAACATATTTTTCAGGAACACTTGAGCAGAAGTATTTGAAAACTCTGGAAGAAAACTCTTTTAATACATATTTGGATGGCTAATCTTGTGTTTTAAATCACTCCTCCGTGTTTTGGTGAAAAAGTCTTACTTTTATTTTGAGTGGACCTCATTGTTATCTACTTTATTGTCTACTTTTAGTTACGCTTTTCTGTATAGATTTGGCCCTCCACATCCATGGGTTCAACCAACTGTGGATGGAACACATTTGAATAAAAAACGTGTCTGTACTTATCATGTATAGACTTTTTCCTTGTCATTATTCTCTAAATAATATATTGTAACAGTGTTGTCATGGCATCTACATTGTGTTGGATGGAAGTAATCTGGAAATGATTTAAAGTATGAGGGAGGGCCAGGCACCGTGATTCACACCTCTAATGTCAGCAGTTTGGGAGGCTGAGACGGGTGGATCACTTGAGGTCAGGAGTTCGAGATCAACCTGACCAACATGGTGAAACTCCCTCTCTACTAAAAATATAAAAATTAGCCTGGTGTACTGGCGCGTGTCTGTAATCCCAGCTACTCTGGAGGCTGAGGCAGGAGAATTGCTTGAACCTGGGAGGCAGAGGTTGCAGTGAGCTGAAATTGTGCCACTGCACTCCAGCCTGGGCAACAAAGCAAGACTCCATCTCTAAATAAATAAATAAATTATGGGGGAGGATGAGGATGGGTTTTTTTGCAAGGACTGCGGCATTTTATATCACGGGCTTGAGCATGTGTGGGTTTGGGTATCTGAGGAGGTCCTGGAATCCCTCCCCCACAGATCTTAAAGGACACTGTGTGTCTCTCTCAGACACACCCTAGTGAGAAGGGCATTAGATGGGAGACCTGAGTTCTGTTTTGGCCAGTTCCTGACCCACTTGATCCTAGGCCATCATAAATCACACATCTCTAAACTTATTACTTCATCGGTGGAGACACCTGGGTGTTGCCAAGAGCAGTGGCAAAGGTTTTGGTGTTATATGGACTCGCATTTAGACCCTACCTGCCACTTCCCAGCTGAGGATGTTGGGCAGGTAACAAAATCTCCCTGAGCCTCAGTTTCCATGGTGAAAATGGCATTAATCATATCTGCTACACATTAATGTGAAGATTGAAGATGATGTCTTTAAATTACCTACCACAAGGCATAGTAGACAAGGTGAGCAAGGAGTTTTCTGAGAAAATGTACGTGTTACCTTCTAAGGCTGCTTCTCCTAAATGATTTCCTAAAAATTATCATAAAATGGTGTAATATATGTGAAAGCACTCAGTAAACTTTCAGTTGGGTTACAAACTTGGTAGACAGTATACCTTAGAAGGTTTTGGGTTTTTTTTGGCTTTTTTTTTTTTTTTTGAGACAGAGTCTCACTGTGTCACCCAGACTGGTGTGTGGTGGCGCAATCTTGGCTCACTGCAACCTCCGCCCCCCAGGTTCAAGCTATTCTACTGCTTCTGCCTTCCCAGTAGCTGGGATTACAGGTGCCTGCCACTGTGTCTGGCTAATTTTTGTACTTTTAGTAGAGACAGGGTTTCACCATCTTGGTAAGGCTGGTCTTGAACGTCTGATCTCATGATCCACCCGCCTCGACCTCCCAACATGCCGAGATTACAGGTGTGAGCCACTGTGCCTGCCCAGAAGAGTTTTTATTTATTTATTTTTTTTGCCACGTTATTTCTTGGCTTTACAGATCTTGGTACTTACTTAAAAGACTTGATAACAACTTATATTGAAGACACAGTTTTACACACACAAGTAGAACTTGTTTTCTATTTTTCTGTTCTATATCTTTCTCTGAAAATAGTTGATTGATCTGTGTTTCTGTAAATAAATTTAATTCTCTTTAGTTAGGAGACATTTTAGAATGTGTGTTTATAATACTCACCATTTATAAGCAGATTCCAGTAAATTGTATTTCACATGAGCAAACTAGTATTTTATCTAGTTTATTTCACATGAGCAAACTAGTATTATTTGTCTCCATTCTTAATTATTTTTATTGCTTCACAAAAAATGATAGTCATTTCTGTAACAGCTTTATCACTTTTTGAGATATGCAGAAAATGAATCTTCAGGTGACCAGCACATAACAGTCATCGCATACCAGGATTTGGTCCATTAGTGAGCACTTTCCATTGAAAAAACAGTATACTGTGTAAAAAATGCATGGATTTCAGACTAAATGTCTGCTTATCTACATTATCAGCCTTTATTTATATTTAAAAAACAGTATACTGTGTTAAAAAATGCATGGATTTCAGACTGGATGTCTGCTTATCTACATTATCAGCCTTTATTTATATTTAAAAAACAGTATACTGTGTTAAAAAATGCATGGATTTCAGACTGAATGTCTGCTTATCTACATTATCAGCCTTTATTTATATTTAAAAAACAGTATACTGTGTTAAAAAATGCATGGATTTCAGACTGGATGTCTGCTTATCTACATTATCAGCCTTTATTTATATTTAAAAAACAGTAT
>CAUYLG010001643.1:0-89266 GCA_963573385.1 Cacajao melanocephalus | reverse complement strand
TAAGCACAATTATTGGCATAAAAGAGGTTTTTAATACCCATTTTTAGACTGCATTCTAGCCTGGGCAATAGAACAAGAATCCCGTTCTCTCTCCCTCTTTCTCTTCCTCTTTCTTTCTCTCTTACATTCTTTTTTTTTTTCTTCTTTCTTTCACTCTTTCTTTCTTTTCTCTCTTTTTCCTTCTTTCAAAAAAAAAAAGAAAGAAATATGTGCTACTTCCTTATAGCCTCCATAGTTTCTGATGAGAAATTTGCTATTATTAATAGAACTGTTTTCCCTGTATAGGTAATATATCTTTTAATTCCCATTAAATTCAAGACATTTTCTTTTTCTTTAGTTTTCAGAAGTAATTATGGTGAATCTTGGAATTAATTTCTTTGGATTTATCTTGTTTTGGGCTTTGCTTTGCTTCTTTGCTGCATCTACAGGTTTATATTTCTACAGATTTGGGCAATTTTACATCATTATTTCCTTGAGTAGTTTTTCAGTCTCACTCTCTCCTTTCCTTCCAAAACTCAGGTAATATGAAGGTTCTTAGATCTTTGGTTATTATCCCACAGGTCCCTGAAGCTCTATTCTTTTTCTCACCCTGGACTATTTTCTCTGTTAGAATCTATGTTGTTCAAATTGCGTAATTTCTGTTGTTGTACCTTCTAGTTCACTGATTCTCTTCTCTGCCCTTGCTATTCTGCTGTTGAGCAAGAGCATTCCACTGACCATTCTGATTACTTTGTCAACTCTAAAATTTCCATTTAGTTCTTCTTTATATCTTCTATTTCTTCGCTGAGACTATTTCTTTATAGAGGCTTCATATTTTTAAATTTGTTTTAAGCATATTTGTAATTTCTTGAAGCATTTTAAAATCTTTTGACATTTATTTTCTTCACAAACATTGAGAGTATTTTTGCACAGTGGCTTTTAATGTTACAACAAATTTAGCAGTAGGCTTCCAATCTAATATATATTAGTTCACAAATAATATAGATTTTGAATATACTTATTGAATTTTTATACAGCATAAAAGCTAATATTTCTCATGATAACATGCAGAATTTAGTTTCTTGGTTATTAAATAGGCTAGATTGGTTTAAATGTGGAATTTATTTTTTAATAATTATTATTATATATCAATTACAGCACATGTACCCCAGAACTTAAAGTATAATAAGTAAATAAAATAAACACTTCTGAATCAGAAAATTAGTTTTGAATAAATAATTAAAAATGACTCACTATTCCTGGTTAATAATCAATAGCTGAGACATTTTTATCATGACTGCCTTATAAACTTTGTCAAATAATTCTAACATCTCTATTTTCTCAATTGTCTATCATCCTGCTCTACATTCACATTCAGGTTCAGATTTTTTTGGTTTTGAGCATGACAAATAACTTTTAACTGAAATCTGGACTTTTTCACATTATATTCTATGACTCTGGGTCTCATTTCAACCTTCCATTTTAGCTAGCTTTTTATGACATCACTTTAGAGGAGTGCTGCCATTTTGCTACTAAGTAGAGGCAGAAACCCAGGTTTCCAACTTAGTCTTCATTGACACCTGTGGGTAGGGATACTTCTTAGAACCTGTTGATATGAATGCAATTTCCAGTTTCCAATGTGGTTTTTCACTGACACCATGGTTGGGGTTGCCTCATTACCATTAGTGATGGTAAAATTTCCGACTCTTTATTAGGCCTCCTCTGACTACATCCCAGTTGAGAGAGGGAGGAGATGCCTCATGACTGCTAGTTGGCAGTGGAATTCTGGCTCCCCACATGGTCTCCATGACTTCTTTTCAGTTGATGAGGGGGAAAGTCTCAGTTCTCTACTTGGTCTTCCCAGATATCAGCCTGGCAGGGGTTTGGGGACACTTCATTACAGAGTTGCAAAGGTAAACATCTAGAATCCCTAATCTCCCTTTGCTGATGTGGATGTAAGATGGTGCCTATGTTTTTGTTTGTTTGTTCTGTGTTAGGGTACGGGGGGTTTGGTTAGAGTGTAGCAGTTATTGTATAAAAGTTTCTTCTTGTAGACTTTCCCTTTCCTGGTTCTTTGGCCAGAAAGAGCAGACTTTTGTGGGGCTTCTTTTGGTCTGCACCCACTGGCATTTCCAGGTTGCTGGCTTTCTCAGCTCCATGTCTGGAATAGATCAGACAAAATAAAACAGTAAGGAGCTCACTCCTCTGGCTCCCAAATCCCACTGGTCTTCTTCTTTCCACCTTTTAGAGTTTTCTTCTGATTTTCTAAACACATAATGCTTGGAGATTTTACTTGTACTTAACAGAAAGAATAAGGAAAATTATATCTACTCCATGTTCTCAGGAGCATAAATCTATATTTACTTTTTATAATTTTTATTTTTGATATGACAGACAATAATTGTATATATTTATGGGGTACAATGTTATGCTTTGGTATATGTATACTTTGTAGAATAACTAAATAAAGCTAATTACCATATCCATCATCTCACATCTTTTTTTATGGTGAGAACATTTAAAATCTATTCTCTTAGCAATTTTGAAGTATATGTTATCGTTGACAGTGTTCACCTTGCTGTGCAATAACTCTTGAAAATTTATTCCTTCTGTCTAATGAGAACTTTACACCCTTTGGTCAATGTCTCCTCATGCCTCTGCCCCACCCCACCTTCACCCTCTGGTAACCACCATCCTACTTTCTGTTTCTACCAGTCTGACTTTTTTAGATTCCACATGTAAGTGAAATCATGTATTTGGTAGTGATTTTTTTTTTTTTTTTTTGGTGCCTGACTTATTTCACTTAGCACAATATCCTCTGGTTTCATCCATGTTCTCACAAATAACAGGATTTTCTTATTTTTTATAGGCTGAGTGGTAAATCCATGCACTTACTTTTTGTACTTTGTTTTGTCATACGACATAAGGAAAAGCTTGATTCACATACATAAATATAACAGTTGAAAAAGGCAAAAGCTTTAACAATATAACTTTTGGTCTCAAGTTGTTTGTCTTGTGCTTTACTGATTTTTCCTCCCTTTAATTTAACACCCTCCCTTCCTTCCAAGACAACCAAATATGTGTTTAATTGTTTTTAGAACATAAATCACTATTTTGATAAGCAGAAACAATGTACTTCTGCACTTCTGCCTTCTCTAACATCCTGTGCTATGTCTATACCTCTTCCCCAATAAATCCCAATCTTGAGCCAGGTAGTTCTGTATATTTCAAAAGCAACATCAACAATAAATGGAAACATTTACTTTGATTTATCTTTAGCAGAAATCCATACAATCAAGTTTTAAATTTATTTATTCTAGTAACTTGATTACTATATGTTCTTTTATCTAATCTCTCTTAATAACTCAGGTTTACAAAGATTTCTCATACATTCTATGTTCAATATATATTCATTTGGCAAAAGAGATTACTTTGCCTTGCATTTGTTAAGATCATATCAGTAATGATCAATATGATTTAGCAAGCATTTATTGAGCACTTGTTATATGCCAGGCATTGAGGCTACAAATACATACAAATGGACATAAATTTAAGAAAGACAGAGGATTTGGGGACAGTGGCGGCCCATATTTTACATATATCAAAATCTTCCATTTAAACCTAATTAGAAAATGTTAGAAATGAAGTGATTGGAGAAAGAGAGATATAAAAAGACATTGAAAAAGAAGAATTTGATAATATAAAATCATTTCAAAAATACAGGCTAAACTACAAGGAACAAGAGCAAATAAACTCAAAAAACAGTTCATAAAATGAGATTAAAAGGCTTTAAGAGGAAGTGACAAATATAGAAAACAAGCAAAGAAGAGCCAACATACAGATAATAGAAGTCTCTGCATCAGAAAACCAATATAATGAAACAGAACAAATATTAAAATTAGAATCTGAGAAAGCTTTCCTGAAATTAAAAGATTTGAAACTACATACTGAAAGAGCACATTATATACTTATGAAAACTGACCCAAACAGTCAACATTGAGGCTACTGGACTTTAAATTTTATAAAAAGTTTTGAACAACTAGGATAACAGCTTGTAACTTATTTACAAGGATAAAAGGAACAGATTGTCATTAGAGTTTTTGACAGCAGCGCTTTATGCAAGAAAAAAATGGAGTAACATATTTAAGATATTCGAAGAAAATGTAAGCCGAAGATATCATATTCAGCCAAATAGACTTTCAAATGTAAGAACTACAATCTTTTGTGAATATGTAAGAACTCAGGGAAATATTATTCCTATGTGACCTTCCTGAGGAATTTACTAGAGAATAATCTTTAGAAAGCCAAGTAACTGCAGAAACATTGATACAAGACTAGTGTATTATGAGAAAAACAAAAGCTCCAGGTTTCTGTTTCCTTCTCAGCATATGTCTCAAGGAAAAAAATTGTTTCAACAAATTTTTTCTACATACATTATTACATTTCTCCAGAAAGTCTGATTCACACCAATGTATTGCCTTCTCTCAGAAATGTTGGCCCCTTGAATTATGTTTGACTGTCTTTTTCTCCAATGCCACAAAGCAGTTTTGTTCATTTTAAATTTAACTTTCACAGCTGGTTGTCATGAAATAGTTGCTCTGATATAAGATCCTTCATCATAGCCGAACAAAAAAGTGTAGTCTGAATTTGGATTAGAAGTATGAATTCAAATTGTGGTCTATTTTATCTTAAAAGTTATTTCCTAGCACTCTTCACCAAAAGGACCTGGAAACAATGATCAACTCAATATTAATGGGCACCCCAGTGCCCAGGTTGTAATTTCTATTTCCAACTAAAAGAAACCAGGGACCATTGAAAAAATGGTTTGTCCAAGTCTGCAGAATTATACAAACAAGATGAGTCTGGGATATTTTGGCATACCAGAAAGCCAGAATGCTGCCAAATACTAATTGTGTCAAAATGACTCTAGAGCCACCATGGAGCTCCCACTAATTACAGGTGATATAATTTGACTGTAATTGATTAAAACATTTCACATATGTTTTACTCCATGAGTTCATAATGAAATAACTTTTATTTCCAAACAATTATTTGAAAAATCAGTAAATAAAGGCAAAACATTAAATATTTATTTTATTTTATTTCAGAATTGTGTCTCAAAAAGAGTCAACTGGAGGAAAATTTTCTTTGTAGAATTATGAGGATTAATAAAGGAGGAGGGAAAAATAGAATTAGAATGGAACTCTTATAGAATTAGTATACCTACACAGTAACCACAAAACATCACAAAAATTACAAACTGGACATTTTATATCTAATAAAAGACTACATCTTCTACAAAATAGTCTGACCAAAAAAAAAAAAATCAAACCTAAATTTGATAAAGCCTCTAAGATAGAATTAGCAATTTACAAGAAATACAGAGGAAAGAGAAACATGTTAAATAATACCATATGACTTCATTCTTTCATACAACAACAAAAGACATTGCAAGATAAAAATGAAAAGAGTTGGGATCTAAGATGGCTGAATATGAACAGCTCTGGAGTGCAGTTCCCAGTGAGAACAACAAAGAGGGTGAGTGATCACCACATTTCCAAACAAGTTATTAATGCCCACAGACCAAGAGATTCCTGGGCTGAAAAGCACCATGAGTTTCTAGCATGGCCGTTTCAGCTGGTGGAGTGGGTCTCCACACAAAAACTCACACAAATCTGGGTGGCCATTTCAACTGGTTCCTGGAATGCCTGGGAGACAGAGCTACCCATTCAACTGAACAAAAAGTGGCTGAAACAGGGAGCCAGGTGATCTGGCTTGGTGATCCAAGCCCCACAAAGACCAGCAATCTGAAACACTCTGGATTGAGAGTTTCAAAGCAAGCACAACTGGACCCAGGACAGTCCAGCTCTGTGGAGAGAAGGGCATCTGCCATTACTGAGGCAGTCGACCACTACTAGACAGTCTGCCACTACCAAGGCAGTCCACCATTAGTGAGGCAGACTGCCATTACCAAGGCAGTTCTAACTATACCTCTATAAACAAAACCTCAAGGAAGTTCACACAACAGCTGGGCAGAGCCCATGGCAGCTCAGCAATGCCTCTGCTGGCAGACTGTGACTAGGCAACCTCCTTGCTGGGCGGGGCATCTCTGAAAAAAGGCAGCAACATGTCAGGAACTTATAAATAAAGCTCCCCCTTCCTAGGACAGAGCACCTGGGAAAAAAGGCATTTATGAATTCCCCTGCAGTAGACTTAAACAGATCTGTCTAGCAGCTCTGAACAGAACAATGGAGCTCACAGCTCAGCACTTGAGCTCCTATAAGGAAGAGACAGACTGTGTCCTCAAGCAGCTCCCCAACCCCCATATATCCAAAGAGATACCTCATAAAGGAGAGCTCAGGCTGACATCTGGCAGGTATCCTTCTGGGACAAAGATAACAGAAGAAGAAACTGGCAGCAACCCTTACTGTTTTGCAGCCACCGCAGGTGATCCCCAGGAAAGCAGGGTCTGGAGTGGACCTCCAGCAGTCCTACAGCAGAGGGGCCTGACTGTTAAAAGGCAAACTAAAAAAACAGAGAGAAATAACTTCATCATCAACAAAAAGGATGTCCACTCAGAGACCCCATCCAAAAGTCACCAGCTACAAAGGCCACAGGTAGATAAATCCACAAAGATGGGAAGAAACCAGCTCAAAAGGGATGAAAACACCCAAAACCAGAATGCTTCTCCTACTCTAAGGGATCACAACTCCTCAGCACCAAGGGAACAAAGCCAGAAGGAGAATGAGTCTGATGAATTGACAGAAACAGGCTTCAGAAGAAAGGTAATAACAAATTTCTCTAAGTAAAAGAACACGTTCTAACCCAATGCAAAGAAACTAAGAACCTTGAAAAAAGGTTTGACGAAATGCTAATAAGAATAAACAGCTTAGAAAAGAATATAAATGAATTGATGGAGCTGAAAAACACAACACAAGAACTTCGTGAACCAAGTTTCAATAGCCAAATTGACCAAGAAGAAGAAAGAATATCAGAGATTGAATATCATTTCAATGAAATAAAATGAGAAGGCAAGATTAGAGAAAAAAGAGAGAAAAGAAATGAACAAAGCCTCCAAGAAATATTGGATTATATGAAAAGACATAATCTATGTTGGATAGGTGTACCTGAATGCAATGGAGAGAATGAATCCAAGCTGGAAAACACTCTTCAGGATATTACGCAGGAGAACATCCCCAACCAAGCAAGGCAGGCCAATATTCAAGTCTAGGAAACAGAGTACACCACAAAGATATTCCTCAAGAAGAGTAACCCCAAGGCACATAATCCTCAGATTCACCAGGGTTGAAATCAGGAAAAAATGCTAAGGGAAGCCAGAGAGAAAGGTCAGGTTACCCAAAAAGGGAAGCCCATCAGAGTCACAGCACCAGAAGAGAGTGGGGGCCAATATTCAACATCACTAAAGAAAAGAACTTTCAATGTAGATTTTCATATCCAGCCAAACTAAGCTTCCTAAGTGAAGGAGAAATAAAATCCTTTATGAACAAGCAATTGCTGAGGGATTTCACCAGCAGGCCTGCCTTACAAGAGCTTCTGAAAGAAGCACTAAACATAGAAAGGAACAACCAGTACCAGCTACTCCAAAAACATACCAGATGGTAAAGAGTATCGACACAAGAAACTCCATCAACTAATGGGCAAAACAACCAGCTAGCATCAAAATGGCAGGATCAAATTCACACATAACAATATTAACCTTAAATGTAAATGGGCTAAATGTCCCAATCAAAAGACAAAGAATGGCATATTGGATAAAAAGTCAAAAGCCATCGGTGTGCTGTATCCAGGAAACCCACTCACATGCAAGGACACACATAGGCTCAAAATAAAGGAATGGAGGTAGATTTACCAAGCAAATGGACAGCAAAAAAAAAAAAGCAGGAGTTGCAATCCTAGTCTCTGACAAAAATGGACTTCAAACCAACAAAGATCAAAAGAGACAAAGAAGGGCATTACATAATGGTAAAAGGATCAATGCAAGAATAAGAGCTAACGATCATAAATATATATGCACCCAATACAGGAACACCTAGATACATAAAGCAAGTTCCAAATGACCTACAAAGAGACCGAGATTCCCACAAAATCACAGTGGAACACTTTAACACTGTCAATATTAGACAGATCAACGAGATGGAAAATTAACAATGATATCCAGGACTTGAACTCAGATCTGGACCAAGCAAATGTAAGACACATCTACAGAACTCTCCACCCCAAATCCAC
This sequence comes from Cacajao melanocephalus, assembly GCA_963573385.1. Lineage (NCBI taxonomy): Eukaryota > Metazoa > Chordata > Mammalia > Primates > Pitheciidae > Cacajao > Cacajao melanocephalus. The sequence goes on along the minus strand of CAUYLG010001643.1, from coordinate 81,040 downwards.
AGAATATACATTCTTCTCAGCACCACATCATACCTACTCTAAAATTGACCACATAATTGAAAGTAAATCACTCCTCAGCAAATGCAAAAGAATGGAAATCATAACAAACAGTCTCTCAGACCACAGTGCCATCTAATTAGAACTCAGGATGAAGAAACTAACTCAGAACCATACAACTTCATGGAAACTGAACAACTGGCTCTTGAATGTTTGCTGGATAAACAATGAAATGAAGGCAGAAATAAAGATGTTCTTTGAAACCAATGAGAATGATGACACAACATATCAGAATCTCTGGGACACATTTAAAGTATTGTATAGAGGGAAATTTATAGCAATAAATACCCACATAAGAAGCAAGGAAGGATCTAACATTGACAACTTATCATCAAAATTGAAAGAGCTAGAGGAGGAAGATCAAAAAAACTTAAAAGCTAGCAGAAGACAAAAAATAACTAAGATCAGAGCAGAACTGAAGGAAATAGAGACATAAAAAACCCCTTCAAAAATCAATAAATCCAGGAGCTAGTGTTCTGAAAATATCAACAAAGTATACAGATCATTAGCCAGGTTAATAAAAAGAAAAGAGAGAAGAATCAAATAGATGCAATAAAAAATGATAAAGGGGATATCACCACTGATTCCACAGAAATACAAACTACCATCAGAGATTACTACAAACAGCTCTATGCACATAAACCAGTAAACCTGGAAGAAATGGATACATTCCTGGACACTTGCACCCTCCCAAGCCTAAACCAGGAGGAAGTCAAAACCCTGAATAGACCAATAACAAGGGCTGAAGTTGAGGCAGCAATTAATAGCCTACCAACCAAAAAAAGCCCAGGTCCAGATGGGTTCACAGCCAAATTCTACCAGACATACAAAGAGGAGCTGGTACCACTCCTTCTGAAACTATTCCAAACAATCCAAAAAGAAGGAATCCTCCCCAAATCTTTTTATGAGACCAACATCATCCTCATACCAAAACCCAGCAGAGACTCAACAAAAATAGGAAACTTCAGGCCAATATCCATGATGAACACAGATGCAAGAATCTTCAATAAAATACTGGCAAACCGACTGCAACAGCACATCAAAAAGCTTATCCATCACAATCAAGTAGGCTTCATCCTGGGGATGCAAGGCTGGTTGAACATATGCAAGTTTATAAATGTAATTCACCACATAAACAGAACCATAGACAAAAACCACATGATTAACTCAATAGATGCAGAGAAAGCCTTTGACAAAATTCAACAGCCCTTTATGCTAAAAACTCTCAATAAACTAGGTATCTATGGAGTATCTCAAAATAATAAAATATCTCAAAATAATAAAAGCTATTTATGACAAACCAACAGCCAATATCACACTGAATGGGCAAAACCTGGAAGCATTCCTTTTGAAATCTGGCACTAGACAAAGATGTCCTCTGTCACCATTCCTATTCAATATAGTATTGGAAGTTCTAGCCAGAGCAATCAGGCAAGAAAAAGAAATAAAGGGTATTCAATTAGGAAAGGAGGAAGTCAAATTGTCTGTATTTGTAGATGACATGATTGTATATTTAGAAGACCCCATCGTCTCAGCCCAAAATCTCCTGAAACTGATAGGCAACTTCAGCAAAGTCTCAGGATACAAAATCAATGTGCAGAAATCTCAACTTCCTATATACCAATAACAGACTTGAGAGCCAAATCAAGAACAAACTGCCATTCACAATTGCTACAAAGAGAATAAAATACCTGGGAATACAACTAAAAAGGAACGTAAAGGACCTCTTCAAGGAGAACTACAAACCACTGCTCAAGGAAATAAGAGAGGACACAAACAAATGGAGAAACATTCCATGCTCATGGTTAGGAAGAATGAATATTGTGAAAATGGTCATACTGCCCAAAGTAATTTATAGATTCAATGCTATCCCCATCAAGCTACCTATGACCCTCTTCACAGAGCTGGAAAAAAACCACCTTAAACTTCATATAGAACCAAAAGAGAGCCTGCATAGCCAAGACAATTCTAAGCAAAAAGAACAAACCTGGAGGCATCATGCTACCTGACTTCAAACTATACTACAAGACTACAGTAATCAAAACAGCATGGTACTGGTACCAAAACATAGATATAGCTCAATGGAACAGAACAGAGGCCTCAGAGACAACACCACACATCTACAACCATCTGATCTTTGGTGGTAGATGTGTGGCATTTGTCAGGCATTTTCCTAACCTGAAAAAAAAAAGCAATGGGGAAAGGATTCCCTGATTAATAAATGATGTTGGGAAAACTGGTAGCCATGTGCAGAAAGCAGAAAGTGGATCCCTTCCTGACACCTTACTCTAAAACTAACTCCAGATGGATTAAAGACTTAAATATAAGACCTAACACCATAAAAACCCCAGAAGAATACCTAGGCAGTACCATTCAGGACATAGGCATAGGCAAGGACTTCATGACCAAAACACCAAAAGCAATGGCAACAAAAGCCAAAATAGATAAATGGGATCTAATTAAACTCCAGAGCTTCTGCACAGCAAAAGAAATGATCATTAGAGTGAAGCAGCAACCAACAGAATGGGAAAAAATTTTGCAATCTACCCATCTGACAAAGGGCTAATATCCAGAATCTACAAAGAACTAAAACAGATTTACAAGAAAAAAACAAACAAACCCATTCAAAAGTGGGCAAATGACATGAACAGACACTTTTCAAAAGAAGATATTTATGAGGCCAACAAACATATGAAAAAATGCTCATCATCACTGGTCATTAGAGAAATGCAAACCAAAACCACATTGAGATACCATCTCATACCAGTTAGAATGGCGGTCATTAAAAAATCTGCAGAAAACAGATGCTGGAGAGGATGTGGAGAAATAGGAACGCTTTTACACAGTTGGTGTGAGCATAAATTAGTTCAACCATTGTGGAAGACAATGTGGCAACTCCTCAAGGACCTAGAAGTAGAAATTCCATTTGACCCAGCAATCCCATTACTGGGTATATATCCAAAGAACTATAGATCGTTCTATTATAAAGACACATGCACATGTATGTTCACTGCGGCACTGTTTACAATAGCAAAGATCTGGAACCAACCCAAATGCCCATCGACGATAGGCTGGACAAGGAAATTGTGGCACATATACACCATGGAATACTATGCAGCCACAAAAAACGATGAGTTTGTGTCCTTTGTAGGGACATGGATGATTCTGGAAACCATCATTCTCAGCAAACTGACATGAGAACAGAAAACCAAACACTGCATGTTCTCACTCATAGGTGGGTGTTGAACAATGAGAACACATGGACACAGGGAGGGGAGCATCACACACTGGGGTCTGTTGGGGAGGGATAACATGCAGAGAAATGCCAGATATAGGTGATGGAGATGGAGGCAGCAAATCCCACTGCCATGTAGGTACCTATGCAACAATCCTGCATGATCTGCACGTGTACCCCAGAACCTAAAATGCAGTTATAGATATATGAATCATACCCTTTGAAAGGGTCATTACAGCAGTGCACATATTCTCTAAAAAATGGCATGTAAAAGTCTGTCACCTGAGGTTTCTTTCACTGCATTGATTACACTGTTCCTTGTCTCTGCCCTCCCTTGGATTCCCAGTCAAGGGAATCAGATTACCCATTGCTTCTTCTGGGAAGTCTTCCCTGGCCCCCAACTAAGTCGTGTTCCTCCTTACCATTCTAGCTATCACTCATCACATTGGCAGCCCCAGCAGTAATGGAGCTATAAGCTCTGCAAGGACTTGCCTGTCTGTCTCGCCAAGGCTCAGCACGATGCCTGTCACATGGCGGGTGTTGAAAACTAGTCTATGAAGGAATAAAGGAAGGAAGGAAGGAACAGTGCCTGAGAACTAGGTGGTCTCCTCTAGCTTTTCAGGCACAAGGGTTGCAATGGTCAGACACCTTTAGGCTCTTCAGACACATGCCTTCCCACACAGACTGGTGTTCTGTCCCATAAAGAGCAGAAGCAAATGAAAATCTGCTCAAATAGGTAATCCTCAGCATTCTTCTAGAATAGGGGGATGGGCAAACAACAGCTCATGAAATGGAGTTATACTGAGCCATGCTCACCCATTCACAAATTGTCTTTGGCTGAACTAAACACACTTAAGGGCAGAGTTGAGCGGTTGCAACAGAGATGTTCTAGTCCCCACAGCCTGCAAGATTGACTGTCTTCCTCTTTTCAAAAACTGTATCGGGCCTGGCTGTAGATCTTCAAAGCAATTGAGGGTCAGAAGAGTACTCAGGAACAAAGTATAAACACAATAGCACTGGGGTGGGTGCGGGCCCCCAGATGCAGACTGCCGGAAGAGGGTGAAGGTTCGAGCTGGGACAGTGAGGGTGAGGCTGTCAGAAGAGGGCATCAGTAGTTGGAGCCTCAGGAAGGAGCCCCTAAAACTGCCACGTGTGGTGAGGAGTGTGTGGGTTTGAGGCAAGATGGACCGAGGCTGAATCAGCTTTCATGGTTTGCTGGTTGCATGATCTTGAGCACATTTTCTCGCCACCCTGGGCTTTGGCTTCTTCGATTCTATGAGATGCCGCCTACCTCACAAGGTTTCTGTGACTTCTGACGAAATCAGCCACAGAATCACTTGCCTCCCTGAGAGCTGATGCAGTACAGTGCTTTAGAGCCTGGGCTCTCAAGGTTCCAGCTGAGGTCTAGCCTCTACCTCTTGGGACCCCTGGGTCCTGGGAAGTGCCCAGCTCCTATGTGCCCATTTCCTCATGTCACATGTGAGGAGGGTATCCACCCCTAGCCAAGAGCTATGATAAGGATTAAATTTCAAAAGCAGGAAAAGTGTCCAGCACAGCATCTGGTACCCAAGGGGTTCCCTTTGCTCTTACTAGTAAATTGACCAGCATATCTCAACCCATGGCAGGTGCTCAGTAACTCTGATTTCCTTCCATCCTCCATCCTTTTTTCTCTATGTGGTCTGAAGAGTGGTGTGACAGAGACCCGTTTGCCCTGCTGCCAACTTGCTGTGTGGCTTTGTGCAGCTGACACAAATGCTGTAGATGACTAAAATGTTGCTTATACAATGAAGGGGCTAGTCTAGACTCAGGGTTCCCAAACCCTGAAGGGAACAAACTATGAAGTGATAAGAATCTCTCGGGAACCTGGCAAAACATCCAGTTTCTTGAGAAGATTCTTAGAGATTCCCTTAGCGTTTTGGTTCTGGAGACCTGGAACGGGGCTGAGGCTGGAATTTGTCTTTTAAATGGGTGCTTGGGTGATTCTTGACATTAAGGTGGGTGAGAAACACTTGGCTCATGAGCTCAAAGGTTCTTTAGAGCTGTAAAGTCCCACAATCCACATCAAGTGTGTGTGTGTGTGTGTGTGTGTGTGTGTGTGTGTGTGTCTGCGCGCGTGCGTTGAGAGGGGGAGAAGTTGTGTCTCCGGACTGATGTAACCATCAACTGGGCACTTGATTTCAAAAAGATCTGAGGCTGTTAGTGTCACGTCGCATGATCACCTCATGTCCTGGCGGCCATTTTGCAGGTGTGAGCTGTTTGTCTCTTTCTCCTGACTCAGGTGTGCTTATCTCCAGAAAACTCTGCACCTTCCAAAAGGGCAGTGCCCCAGGGTCTGCAGCTGGAGTGTCCCAGGCAGCCATTCTCGTAGGTGGCGCATTCACAGGTTTCTAGAAAACTCACCGTGTTCCCAGCCCCACTTAGCATAGGCAGGGACTCCAGCAGGCCGTGTGTGAGGAAGTCCGCAGCCAGAATGTGGAGCCCAGGGCTGGGAGGGGGCAGGGGCACACACCAGAGGCAAGAGGCTGAGACGGTAGGGGCAGTAAGCAGATTTGTCTTTGGAATCAGAAGCCTGCTCCCTGAGTCCCACATCTGCCAATTACAAATTGCACGCCTTGGGCAAATTACTTTACATGTCCAAGTCTCAGTTTCATCATCTATAAATACCTGCACAGAGGGCCCTTCTGAGAGTTCAATGAGATCGCGGCCAGCCTGTATAGTAAACACTGAAACTGCTCCAGCAGCTCACAAGCGGTCACATCTCCATACAGCACTGTTTCCCAGTTCTCTTGAAAGCTGCACCTGCGTACCACCAAGTTTCTGGACTAAACCCAGTTTTTCTCAGACATGTCGACCGTGGAAATGCAAATACTGCAACATCTGGAGAGCCTGCAAGTTACCCTCCCTTCCTGCCTGTTTTTAGCCCTGCCAGTGAAAGCACTGAATCCCTAGGCCTCAGTGCCCAGCCTCAGGGTCTATTGAGACAGGGAAGACCCAGAGGGCAAGTGTGTAGACTGACCTGGAGACTCAGAGGTTAACAGAGCTGTCCTGGGCTCAGGGAGCGGCAGGTGGGCTCTGCAGGGCACTGACCGCCTGTGTACCTCTGGGCGTGTACGTGCTTTCCTTTGTATGTGGTTCGCTGTAAATGCACATACTGGTCTGTGAGTGTGGCGGGTATTCACACCGTCTGGGTGTGTGTGTGACTCTACAGAGTATTTATTCTCCAGAAGTCTCCTCCCTGGATCATTGAATTGAAGCCCACACACTAAAAACAGGAGCCTGTCATTCTGATGTTGACTGTCCCCTAGTCCCTGCCTATCAGGTCACATGTGGGGACTGTAGGCTCCGTGGGTGGCTAGGGAAATGAGTGGGTGAGTGGGCCTCGTTGTGGGTACTCCGCTGCCTCTGCCAAGCTCCCTAGCCTCCTCCCCCTCCCCCTTCACCTCCCCAAGGCTGTCACATGCATTATTCCGTGAAGCATTATGAGAAACCTGTACAGACACTAGCATTAAAGAGCCAAAAATTGCCAGAACCGAAAGAGATCTTAGCGATACACGGTCCTCCTTCCTGCTACGGAGGAGGAAACTCTAAAGCACAGAGACGTGAAGTGACTTGCCCCAGGTCACACAGCCAGTTGCCGATATTCTCCTTTATTCATGGACGAGCATTTGTTTGCATTCCTGCTGTGCGCCCGGAACTATGCCAGGTGCTGGAGAAGATGCCAGGAAGCCCAACTCAGGTCCGGGGTCAGTGGAATTGTTTAGGAAATGACATTTAACCATCACTTCCTGGAAGGGTAACTGAGAACAGCTAAGTCAGAAGAGTAGCCAGCGCAGGGAAACGCCTCAGGGAAGGTCTCCAAGGAGTGAAAGAGCTTCACACGTTCAAGGAGGAGAGGAGCCAGGGTGTGAGGGGGGATAAGTAGAGGCCAACTCATGCAGAAAACGTGACTGTTATCCCACACGTCAAGGGAACGTGTCAGCTGGGGCAGGCAATCGATTTAAAAGACCACTTTCAGAGAAGACACTGGCGGGAACAGGAGAGGTAGAGATGAGCGCTGCTCCTCCTGAAGGTCATATGCACAGCCTCACGACACCTCGCAACAGCCCTAGGAGGGGTGCTGTGTGCCCTCTTCTTCCAAGAGGCCAGGGCCTGCCTCAAGGCCGCTCAGCTGGCGACCTGTGGGGCCCGTGCTCCAAGCCCCCGCTTTTGCCTCCCATCTACTCTTCAGCCTCCTGCAACAGGGCTCTGTCTCCTCTGCTCCCTGCACCCGACTCTACAAAGTCACAGTGATGTGGAGGACCATTCTCCTGTCTGTACAAGTCTTGATGCTGTCAACCGCTCCTCCCTTGGCTCCTAGGACAGTGCGCCATCCTGGTTCTCCACCCGCCTCTGGCCACTCCTTCTCAGCCTTCCCCGGCTATTTCAGCTTTGCCAGTTCTCTTTGGGTGGATGCTCCCCAAGGAATCTGTCCTGGCTGACTGTTGCTTGCTTGGGTGCTTTACCCCACAGAGAAGGCTCCAGTTACCGCCTCCTCCCCGTGATTCCCAATTGCCCATCCCTAGCTGGCCTCCTGGTCTTGAGCTCTGAAACTATCCTGGCAATTGCCAGCACCCTCTTCTGAAAATCAGCATGACCAAAGACCCCAGACCTTCTACCCATGTTTTCTTTGTTGGTTAATGACATCACTGTCTGCCAGATTTCCCACTGCAGAAACTTCTTCCCACACCTCTCCCTACGCGTCATTTCTTCCACGTCGAATCTGTCATAAGTCATCCAATATTACTTTCTAAATCCTTTTTCAGTCTTTCTTTCCCATCCCTATGGCCACTCTCCTAATTCATGTCCTATCAACTTCCTTGGCAAGGTGTACAGGGCCCCAGGGGTGAAACTAGGATGAAGGGGCCTATGCCCATTCATCGTGGGACATCGTAACAGGAAGCCCAGCTCAAAAGTATCAGGCCTTCCTTCCAGAGAGAGAATGTCATCTCTGTGCAGGGGTGGCTAAGAGAAGGCCAGCTTTCCCTAACCCAGTAAGCCACAGCATGTGGGCTTGCACAAGTCTGCCCTGGGTAGGTCTCCCTGCCTCTCTCTCTCACCAATATGGTACTTCTCTCCCCAAAGGGGACCCATCACTGCCACCCATGCCCCATCACATATTCACACAACTCACTGTTGCTTAATGTAATGGACAGATTCTAAGACGGCTCTCAATGTCCTCTACCTCCTGGCATGTAGGTCCCTTTGCGTTTCTCTCTCTTGACTGTTGACAGGACTGTGTAGCCAAGAGAACACAGAAAAGGTGGTAGGAAGTCATTTCCATAATTACATTACATGAATTATAACTTCGATCTTGCTGAAAGACTCTCTCTTCGAGAGATTTTGAGAAAGCCTTTCTCTGAAGGCTTGCATCCTTCAATGAAGCAAGTGCCACTTCAGAGAGCTCCACGTGTGAGGAACTGAGAGTGGTCTCCAGTTGACAGACAGCGTTGGCCCTCAGTCAAACAACCTGCAAAGAAGGGAATTCCACTAGCAACCACGTCGGTGCGCTTGGAAGTGGATTCTTCCACAGCCGAGCCTCAGATGTGAGCACAGCCTTGGCAACACATTGACTGCAGCCACGAAAGAGATCCTGAAGCAGAGAACCCAGCTAACCTGCATTCCGATTCCTGACTCTCAGAATATGAGAGACAATAAATGCGTGTTGCTTTAAAGTGCTGAGTTTGTACTGATTTGTTACATGACAACAGGAAATAAATACACTTGCGGTCACTTCTGTGTGAACAAAAGGTGAGCTCTTTCTGCTGTAGGCAGGGGCATACAACAAACAGTCGTGCAACAAACGCAGCACAAACCCTCAGGACCACCCCATTTTGCTGGCCTTTCCCCCCAAACCAACTTCCCTATCATTCCCTGTATCTACATTTCCTCTGCTAGAATGAATATCTGTCCTCTTTTCTTGGCCTGTGAAATCCCTTTTATCCATCCTGGACTAGCTGAAATGTCACCCCCTCCAAGAAGCCCTCTGAGATTCACTCCTCCTCTGGGATCTCATAGATCACTAAGGATCCCTCCACCCTGAACCAGCTACAGGATCTTGTGGCTCGCTGCCCTGGGGTTTCACTCACCATTCAGTGCCCCACACCTCATCTTATTCATCATTTTATACCCAGGGCCTATTGAGTGTAGAATGCAGTAACTGTGTGCTGAATGTGCAAATAGTTCAGCCTCACACACCTCCTCTACCAGGAACACCGCAGCCTGCAAGGGAGCTGCATGATCATCCTGAGGAGAAGGTAAGGCCGTGCTGTCACCATGGTATGCTGCTTTAAGAGTCTTATCGTATGATATTTATGGAAGAGGGGGAGCTACCTTGGAAGGAGGGCAGATCTGGGTGAATGAAAGGCCCTTTTGTTGTGCTCAGAGCCAGGATGGTTTTGGATATGCAAGACATGCAAGCTAACCTGCACCAGGACAAAGCACAAAAGGGAGCAAAGGGAAACCAGAGACCAGGAGCCGAGAGCCAATGAGATGGGGGCACTGGGGGCAACAGAGGGGCTACGGCCCATGAGAAATCCCCAGTGGAGGGCAGGCCAAGGACCAGGGATGTCTAGTGTGTAATTTGAAGTTGTTGGCATTGCTGTTAGGGCTGCCACATTTAGGAAAAAATTTGGGGATGCAGGGTTGGAGGCAGGGAGAGACATACAATGAAAAAAATTATCCATGGTTTATCTGGAATTTGAATTTAATCGGGTATCCTGGATATTATCTGGCAACCCTGAATGCTATGACATAAATCTCTCCTCCTAGAAATTTACAATCACATCTATAATTAACACCATGTCTCGTAGAATTTAGGGTGCTTTCTGGAATTATGTAAGATGCGAAATTGGGGCTTTGGGACTGTGGGGTACAGAACAGGCATAGCACGGGGAACTCGGGGGAACCCATAAACTAAATGAATTCTGTAGGATCAGGAGTTTAGAGCTGGAGGTCATCATAAAGGTGAGCATAGTGGGGAAATCTTAGGAAAGGCCTGAAACTTTCCAAAGGCAGAGAGTGAGGACTTGGTGCGACCTTATTTAGACAATCTTATAGAGGACTCAATGGGGGAGTGCCCAGCTGTCTCTTCCCATCCACCCATGCCCCCATCAACCCAACCACTAGGATGAAGGGGCCACAGCAAGGCAGCAAAGCTCTTAACCTGTGGCCGGGGTAGGCCTGGAGGGGTGATAGGGGAGAGGTGCACAGACGGCCTACGGGGGGTTAGAAAAGCCCCAGCAGGCTCAGAAATGCACAGGTTATGTGTGTTCATCTTCCTGAAAAGAAGGGGCTGGGATTTTCCACGAGGCTCATCAGAGCCCCTGATGTGAAGATCATTGGTGGGGGCAGTTCAGCACTCCCCTTCCCTCTGAGATGGGAGATGGCTCTGGCAGGGGAGGTGGGCAGCTGTGGCTGTGCCACTCCATCAGGGTACAACTGGGCCTGGCTGGCGGCTGTTTGAGCAGGGATCGTAAGCTCACAGAGCGGCCCAGCACCATTAGCTTTGAGGCCTCACAGTTCCTCTGGAGCTGAATCTCTTAGGGAACTAGCCTGTGTGGTCCCATTGCCTCTGGGTAGTACGTCCAGTCATTGTGCTGAGCTTCCAGCAGAGTGCCAAGTATATCACTAAGAGGCAGGGCACTCCCAGCCCGAGGGCGCTTCAAGCCTGAGTGCACCTGGAGAAACAAGCTGCAGCCCAAACTCTGCAGCCTGGAACGCCAGGCCCTGACCATAGGGCCCAGCCTCAAGTTCAAGTCTCATCTCTGGCCACCCCTTTACTCCACCTATTCCACACTGATCCCTTCTAGCCACAACGGGCCTCTCACTTTTCCCTACACACGCCAGCAACATCCATACCTCGTGCCTTTGATATGGTGATAGATTTAAGACGTGACTGCGAATGCGTTAGTACTCTTCCCTTCACAAGGTGGAGCCCGATTCCCTTTCCCTCCAGTGTGGGCTGGCTTTAGGAATCCCTTCTAACATAGAATAATACGGATATCACAGCGACTTCAGAGACTAAGGCATAAAAGGCATTGTGGCTGCCTGCCGGTTTTCTCTCTCACCACGCACTCTATGGAAAGCTGGCTGACACATCTCACAAATACTCAAGAAGCCTCTGGAGAGGCCCACGTGATGAGGAGCTGAGGCCTCTGGCCAACAGCATCAAGGAACAGAGGCTTCTGCCCATCGCCCCAGGAGAGTGCTTAGAAGCAGATTTTCCAGCTTCAGTTAAGCCTTCAGACGGCTGCAGGCCCAGACAACTTCTCGGTAGCAATCTCAGGGGAGATCCTGGCCAGGTCTACCAGCTAAGCTGCTTCTAAATGTCTGTCCCACAGAAGTGTGAGGTAATACGTGTTTGCTGTTTTAAGCTGCTAAATTTGGGGGTCACTTGTTACACAGCAATAGGTTACAAATATACACATGCCCTTTCCTGGACTGAAATAGGTTCCCTTCTCTACTTTCTTTTCCATGTCCTTCAAAACACCATGCAAATGCCACCCCCTTCTGCATCACCTTGCACAGAGCTCAAGGGCTGATTAGCCACTTTTCTCCCTGGGCTAATTAGGCAGTGTGTGTAAACCCCCATTACAACCCCTGCTGTATTGAATGAGAAGCATTTACTCACTGCCTCTCTCTCTCTGTGTGTCTCTCTTCTCTCTCTCATTGAAACCGGTGCTCCGTGGCTGGGCGCAGTGGCTCATGCCTGTAATCCCAGCACTTTGGAAGGCTGAGGCAGGCAGATTACCTGAGGTCAGGAGTTCAAGACCAGCCTGGCCAACATGGCGAAACCCCGTCTCTACTAAAAGTACAAACATTAGCTGGGCATGATGGTGCACATCTGTAATTCCAGCTACTTGGGAGGCTGAGGCAGGAGAATTGCTTGAACCTGGGAGGTGGAGGTTGCAGTGAGCAGAGATCGTACCACTGTACTCCAGCCTGGGTGACACAGCGAGACCCCATCTCAAAAAATAAATACAATAAAATGCTCATTCATTTGGATGTGCCAGTCCAGAATCAGTGGGAATTCAAGATGGGGCATGAATTGAACCTTTAAGCTGCAGAATGGAAGATGCTTATGCCCATAAGGCACAGTGGGACATGGGCTGTTATGGGGTACCTCTTCTTTTGGCAGCGCCTGGGTTTCTCTTTCTCTTATTGTATAGAGGTTTCAAAGCAGGGTCTTTGTTTCTGGAGTGGTGGGCCTCGGGCTTCCTGAGGGAGCCACACGCAGCAGGGCAGGACTCCAGGCCCCTGCGTTGGCCTCAGCACAGCCGCTCTGCGTCAACCTACTTCCCATATTGGGCTTCCACCAGCAGTTTCATTTAGAGAATTGCTTTTGATGCGAAAAGAAAAATGTTAAACATTCCTAGGGCATTAATTCTCCCTTAAATACTAGATACAAGATTTGAAAACACTAAAATTACTTTTCTTTTTAAAAAAGTTCTCTATACCAGACTACACTAAGATAACTTCCTTCAGGCCTCCCTCTGGTCCTGAGTTCTGCCCCTCTCTCCCCCATTCCTTCCAGCTATGCTCTCCCACTTCTGTGCTGCCAAAAAGGCTGCCCCCTTGGGGCACATGGGCCCATTCTAACATCACTGGCGCACCCAGTGGTCTTCTGTAGGAAGCTGTGGCTCTGAGGAGGTGAAATCCTCCAGTCTGTACAGGGTGGGGTGCATATCTGGGCCAGAGGAGAAGGGGTTTGTGGGGCAGTTGCAGCCACTGCAGTCTGGGCTCCATAGAGCAGAGTCATGTGCTGCCAGGTCTGATGTCCCTGTTCTAGACTCCTCTGTCACTGGATCTCTGGGTGCCTCCAGCTCAAGACCTCTGGTCTCTCCCTCAGACCTGCTGGCTTCCAGAGCTGCTGACATAGGAGTCCTTCAAACTGCAGGCCACCTGATCCCCGCCAGAGCAAGCTAGGTGCAGCAAGGACTAGTCATACGACTCTGCCCAGAGCCAAGCTCCGTGAGCCAAGTCCCAGGGAGCGAGGACGGAAGGGGCTGTGCTCGGTAAGGCTGCCCAGTGGGGTGGGAACATGGGTCCAAGCTTACTAGTCCAGCTGCTCACCTCTCAGGGCACCAGCATCCACCAGAGAAACTTGCCCATTGTGCCCCTGAGACTAAATTCAAAGTCACGGACAAGATGGATTATGTAACCAGAGGCAACCGTTCCTCTTGGCCTTCCTCCAGAGCTTCATTATTAAAAAACAGCTAAGACCATTCACTGAGTTATTACTACATTCCAGACATTCTGCTAAGCACTTTATGTGCATGTCTGAGCCAATCCATGCCAATTATACCTAAATTTGAAGTATTATTTTCTCCATTTTATCAATGCGTTAGTTAACCCATGGCAAGTTTAAGTAACTTTCAGGGTCACTGTCAATACAGGTGAGCCCAAGGCTGAATGGCCCCATTCAATCCTTGGAAGCATCAGCTGCAATCATTCTGCTTCGTGCTCAGGGAAGCCTGCTGCGGCTGCCATCTGTGCACCTTTCACGTCTCCCCAGCACCACGCCTCCTTCAACGCATTGTTTCCAGTTCTCCAGTCTTCCCTGTTCTCATCAATCTCCTGTGACTCTTATTTTCTAGGAGACACCTCCAGAGCTTGTTTCTCTGGAGATTTTCATGTGGAACAAGTGCTGCCCCTACAAGGTCCTCCATGGGTTCACAAGGAACCTAACTTCGAGGGACCTCAGTTCAGCTCATGGCAATTCAGTTCATCCATGTTCAGGTCTGCATTCATGGCTACAGTCCAATATTGGATGATCCTAGTGGTATCTCTGAGAGGCCCAGAATGGATAAAATTGTGCTGTGTGATCTGTGTGCCTTGGACAAATTCCTGATCTCCCTGTGTATGTTTCTTCATCTACAAAATGGTGAGAATATGTGTACCTACTTCGTGGGGTTGTTGTGAGGATTAAATGAATTAACACAGGGAAAACACTTTAAAAGGTGCCAAACTGATTAAACATTCATTAGTAGTAGTAATAGTATTGCCATTTTATTATTCTTACCAAGGCAGGAAAGTATGCAATATATTTTGGAAAGAATTCCGTCATGAAGGTAAAATTTCTGAAATGTTCATGATCAAAGGGCTCGCCTTTGGGTATGTGAGAAACAAGCTCCCCAGAGACTTGCACCCCCTGAGCTGAAGGATAACAGCAGGATAGCACCAGAAGGCCACGGAAGATAAGAGACGAAGGTCCAGGGAGTCATCCAGTTAGCTGGTCTTTCTCAAGTTGCCAACATAGTTCCCTTACTTAGCAATACTCCTTTCTTCAAACAGTTAGATGGAACTTTTTAATAAGAAAAACAGTACTGATATCATAATCATTTTTCCAATGGTTTCATCTTCACCCACCATCCTACACTCTTGCTCCGCTTCCCAAAGACAAAGACTGGCCTCTGGCCTTTCAGGAAATCAGGCCCAGCCTCCACTGTGGATTCACTAATGACCACCACTGCAGGTCCCAGTCTGGGGGTGGCCAGATAACATGAGTCTCCTGGTGGCTTCATCACTGTTGACCAAACCACAGACCAAAGGGTTGTGCTTGCTAAATTTTATTTTTATCATGATCACAGCTGCTGTGGAGTCTATTCTGAACACTGCAGGAATAAAGATTTGTCATATGAATGAATTGGTTTAATTCAAAAGAAATCTTTAGACGACGGGGGTGATGGACGCAGCAAACCACCATGGCACATGTATACCTATGTAACAAACCTGCACGTTCTGCACACGTACCCCAGAACTTAAAGTATAATAATAATAATAAAAGACATCTTTAGACTTCCATCTCTAGCCAAGTTGAAATAAAAGAAACCATTTTTATCTCCTTGGCTGAAAAAATTAAAAACAAGACAAAATATTGAACAATATTGGACATCAGGCAATGACAGGCACCAATTCCAGAGAGATGGGATGCGAAGGAGGTGAGCCCTGTGGCTGCCTCAGTTTACTGGCTAGAGACAGTTTCCAGGCCCCTGAGATAGGAAGGAAGAAGCCAAGAGGATCTGTGTTTCAGAGATGGAGCTAGGAATCTGGGAGGCCAAGGCCTCTAGAGGGTACAGGGCAGACGACCAGAGAGGAGAGAGCACCACTGAGAGAAAGCTCCAGAGGTCTGCAGGGGGTCTTCCTGGTGTCTTCAGCTGAATCCTGATCCATGTATAAAGGCAAGGAACCTATTCAAGGTTGGGAAAAAAGCACCCTGAAGTATTAGAGAGAACAATCCACAGAGCCAGGAATTATTCCTATGTCTACTAGCCAGAGTATAAAACTTTATCATTCATGGGGCATCAGATAGAGAATGCAAAAGGTGGGGGAAAATTAGCCCATGATGAAATGCTTTGCTGGTCCTATACAACAAAGCTTAAGAGACCCAAAAGATCAAACTTAGCTACATCTAGAACAAAGCTCAAGAATATTTATAGAAATACAAAACTATTGTGCAGCCAATAAGGTAAAATTTACAATTTCTGTAACAAATAAAAATTTTTCAGGCATATATAAAGAAGATACAGCCAATAATAAGGGGAAAAAAAACCAATCAGATTAGACCAAGAACTGACAGAGATGACAGAATTAGTAGATGAGGACATTAAAAATATTATTATACTATTAGAACAGCTAAAATCCAAGACGCTGACAACACCAAATGCTAGTGAGGATACAGAGCAACATTTATTGCTGATGAGAATGTAAAATAGTACAGCCACTTTGGAAGAGGCTTTAGCGGTTTCTTACCAAAAAAAAAAAAAAAAAGCCTAGACATACTCTTAGCAGATGATCCAGCAATCTCACTCCTTGGTATTTACTCAAATAAGTTAAAAGTTTATGTCCACACAGAAACCTGCATATGGCACGTGGGTGTTTACAGTATCTTTATTTATAATTGCCAAAACTTGGAAGCAACCAAGATGTCCTTTGGGAGGTGAATGCATAGAAGCAAGGAGAAACCTAAAATGCATATTGCTAAGTGACCCAAAAAAAAAAAAATCTGAAGAGGTTATATACTGCCTTCACCTTAATCCGAACAAAAATGACAGAGAAAGAATACAAAAGGCAAACACTCATGATTACAATAAGAATGGAAGAGGAAATGACAGGTGGTGAGAACGATCCACATGCTTTGGGGAAGTTGGGAAGCAGTTAGATGAGCAGTAACTGACTTGGCAGACTTGAGAACCTTGGAATCAGAGCTAGAAAGTGGACAAATGAGCAAGAAGCAAGCCAATGTGCATCTCAAGGCTCAGCAGGGCTTAGGAATCAGAAACATCAGATATCTTTGAAAGCCAGAATGTAGGGGTGGACAGAAAACTGGAGGATTTGTAGAAAGTCTTCTTAAAGAGCAGTTATACCCCAAGCCTGTCCTGTCCAGCAATGGTACCTGCTCACTCAAGTGGAAGAAAGGAGGCTTACTCTTTGCAGAAAGCAAGCTAGAAAGGACTTGGATTTGGACATACCAAGAGTAGCTCAGGAGATGGTTGAGACTTTTCGATTTTGAAAGTGGGATTAAGTGAAATCCACATGCTTTACTGTGAGTCAGGCTTGTGCATCCAGACATACATATGGCTGACGGATTCTTCTTGGGAAACCTGACCAGCCCAGGAGAGAATACCTACAGATACCCACATCTGGGGATTTGCTAACAAAACGTGGTTGAACACAGAGAAGGCTGGAAGACCGTAAGTGAGGTTCATACGCTGACTAGAGCTTCTGATTAATTTTTATGTGACTCATTCCAAAATAAGTATGAGTGGCCAAGGATCGCCTACCTTCTGACGAACACCTCTAAAATCAAAGACAAGGAATAAAACACATTAACAGAGACAGGGCACTTGGAGAAAAGAGAGTACAAGGGCATAAGAAGACAGCAGCAAAACTTATAAATAATATTCTCAAAGTGACAGAAGGTATTGCGCCTGTGAAATGGAAACCGGAAGCTTCAAGGGGGGTATGTTTAAGAACAGGTCAAAGAGTTGACAGCAAAAATTAGAAATTCAATGGAAACTTTACAAGGTTTTTTCAGAAAAATCACTCGGAAAGTTAAACAAAAACATAAATGAGAGAGATGGAGAGAGAGATTCTGATTGAAAACCAGAGAGAAACGGTAGCATTAGATTTGTCCAGAGGTCTGACATCTGAATAATCAAAATCCAGAAAGAAAACAGAGAAAAGAAAGAAAAGATTTTTAAAGAAATAATAAAGGAAAACCTTCCCATAACTGAAGGATGTAACTTTCAGATTAAAATCACTAACAGAGTGTGCAGCACAGTGACTGTAAACATGTATACATACAGACACATAGACACAGACATGTACACACACAGACACAGGCCCTTACAGACAGACACACAGACACAGGCACTTAATACACACAGGCACACAAACACACAGACACAGGCACTTACACACATAGGCACACAGACACAGGCACACAGACACAGGCACACAGACACAGGCACACAGACACAGGCACACAGACACACAGACACAGACACGCAGACACAGGCACTTATACAGGCACACAGGCACAGGCACTTAACACATACAGGCACACAAACACGCAGACACAGGCATTTACACACATAGGCACACAGACACACAGGCACGCAGACATAGGTACACAGACATAGGCACACAGACACACAGACACAAGCACACAGACACAGGCACTTACATAGACACACAGACACAGGCACACAGACACAGGCACTACACATATAGGGACACAGACACAGGTACTTACACGCAGGCACACACAAAGACACAGACACAGGCACATACATATCACACAGAAGCAAACACAGACCAAGGCATTTTATCATAGAATCCAGAACACCAGAAGTAAAGAGAAGACTCTCAAAGGGCAGTGGGTAGGGGAACAGGTCACATACAAGGATAAAGCATCAGTGGCATCAGACTTCTCAACAACAATACTAGAAGCTAAAAGACAATGAAGCTCCTTCCCTTGCCCTCCAGCCATGGCAGCTGCAGCGCCGACCTGAGTGAGTCCAGTGGCCTCACCTGCAAGCGGAGCAACAGCTGCAGCCTCTCTAAGGAGCCCAGCAGATCACCTCTTCCTGAGGCCTGACCATGTCAACCTCCCGACAGACCTGCCCACAGCCAGGGTCACCATCCATCATACGCTGACCTTGTCAAAGCTCCCAAAGAAGGCTTCAACAAAGGACTTGGTTCTGAGTTGGTGAAACGAGGTAAAAGCAAAGTCATGTGGTGGCGTGAATTCTCAGAGTCTGGATCATCTAATACAGACACTGGTAAAGTTACTGGGACCTTGGAGTCCAGATAGAAACGGTGCGAGTATGATTTGACTTCACAGAAAAATGGAACACTGGTAACGCTCTGGGAACAGAAGTTGCAATTGAAGACCAAATTTGTCAAGATTTGAAAATGACATTAGATACTCCCTTCTTACCAAACAGGAAAGAAGAGTGGCAAAATCAAGTCCTCTTACAAGAAGGAGCGTGTAAAGCTTGGCTGTGGTGTTAACTCTGATTTTGCTGGACTTGCAGTTCATGGTTCAGCTTCTGGGTGCCAGATGAGCTTTGACAGCAGCAAATCAAAAGGAACAAGGAATAACTTTGCAGTGGGCTACGGGACTGGGGACTTCCAGCTGCACACTAATGTCAACAATGGGGCAGAATCTGGAGGATCAGTTTATCAGAAAGTATGTGAAGATCTTGACATTTTAGTAAACCCTGCTTGGACATCAGGTACCAGCGGCGCTCGTTTCGGCCTTGTAGCTAAGTTCCAATTGAACCCCACCGCTTCCATTTCTGCAAAAGTCAACAACTGGTTTGACTGGGGTGGGCTACACTCCACTCCTGAGGCTGGGTGTGAAGCTCACCCTGTCTGCTCTGGTAGGCGGGAAAAGTATAGATGCTGGAGGCCACAAACTTGGCCTTGCCCTGGAGTTGCAGGCTTAATTCAGATGAAAGAAACCTCTGGAAATGGATAGCAGAAGATTTGGCCTTGATGTAATTCCATGGTGACTAGCAGGCTTTTTCCCCCTAAGAAAGTGATCAAAGCAAAGGATCTAAACAAGAGCTGTGTTTTAAATCTTCAGATAGTTACTTGTTAGCCGGTTTTTAGTTGAACAAGTTCTCTGTCTAGTTACCAATACTGCAGTCCTACAGGTATCTGTACGTTGTTTAAATGTAGTTAACTGTTAAATGTACAACTCACCAATCATGAAACGGACCTTTACGAAAACTGCACAGCTATCTGCATGTTTGTTTTTACGTTCCTTTAAACATTGAATATTGTCATTGCGTGAGATGACTCAGTGGATGGTTTAAGATGAGGTTTAAATTTTTTTGTTAAATTCAACCACAATTGGATTACTTTTAGTATCCCAGAACATTACAAATCATGAATAAAACAGGCATATAATTAATGGTTCCAAGTACCTGCCAGCAAAAGTCAAATCGCCCCGGTATCTCACTAATACTTTATTCTTCAGGTGAGCATTCTGCTCGTTACGTAAATCTGTCCCTAGATTAGCTCCATGAACTTTTTAAGACTACAATAAGAGGGTACATGCTTTAAAATTTTTTTTAATGAGGAAATGTCTCCACATTCCAAAGAAAATTGACTTCTAGCCTAGAATTTTATGTTCAGCCAGATTCAATCCAAGACGAGGGTAGAATAATGATATTTCAGACATACACGCAGGCTGACTGGGTGGGCACTCTATCTTCTCCATCTACCCTGATTTGAGGTGGTGAGGTTGTAGGTGATGTCCTTGGGGGCTGGTTTTTCAAGACATGGCAGACAAGAGAGACAGCTGCATACAGCGGCTGGTTGGGAGACAGGACCCGGTGTAGGGGCATGAAAAATACTCCAAGTACTGCCCCACTAAGGGAAGTTTGGAAGTCTAGGGGATATTGTTTGGTTCTCAAAATCACTAGGGGATGCTAGAGGCATCATCAGCTCCCTAAGGGCCAGGATGCTAAATGTTCTTCCATGCATGGGACAGTCCCTCAACAGAGAATTGCTCTGCCCATAATCCCAAAAGCACATCCTTGAGAAGTGCTGAATTAGATACTTTCTTTGACTTTCACTGTGTGGCTGCTTATACTTGAAGAGGGGCTGAGTGGGTATAAAATGCTCTGGGGATGAGTCGGGGGAGGTGGAGAAGATAGCTGAATTGGGGAGAAGGAAGGAGAGGGAAACTACTCCGGGACATAAAATACAATGACCAACGAGAACAAACAGGAATGCCTGATGCCCGTGAGTCTACAGAACAAATTCTGCTATCAAATTCTTTGTGTCGATGCCCACATTTGTAAAAGGTTCTGCAATTGTTCAGGTCTACACCCTGTCAGCATGCCTTGCCTAGACCACTGCTGCAGCTGCCTCTCAAGTCTCCCTGTCTCCAGTCTCACCTCTGCCTCTTCATCCATGACACAGTTGCTCCAGTGATCTTTCGAAACACAAACCCAAGCGTGTCACTCCCCTGCTAAAAGCTTTCAATGGCTCCGCACTGCCTCCCCATTCCCCAGAGAGCGTGCAGCCAAACTGGACTCATCCTGCAAGGTGCAGCTCCAAGGCCCCGGCTTTCTGAGGCTTCTTCCAGTCATCCCCTGCCAATGAGATCCTAGCATTGTCCTCCTCTGTCACAGTACTCGTCCACAGCATGACACGAGCGCGTTTTTGTCTTGTATTTCCCAGGAGCCCAGGAGCTTTATGGACAGGACTATTTCTCATCCTTCCCTGACCCCAGATCCCGGCATGATGGTGTGCATAGGCATGTGCTGAGCGCCGCTCCTGTGCTCACTGAATAGAGTTGACCATTTCTTCCCCACAAGAAGGCTGAGCTCAGGGAAAGCCTGGGATCACACCTGTCAGCAGCAGGAGCAAGGGTCCCACGTCATATCAGGCCTCCTCTGGGCAACTGAGTCTTTCACAGCTTTTTTGAGTCACAGAGGTCTCTGTGGAGCTGTGGGCAAGGCTCCTACAGATAGGCTAATCCAACGATGCCTCATCTAAGGCTAGAAGGCTGCACGCACCAGAATAGGACGTGGTCTCCTGGTGCCCAGGCCAGTGCCCCACCAGCTCTCACCCTATGTGAAATGGGACTAATTGGAAACTGGTAACCATTTTTCCAGATAAAATGTGGGCTTTCTCACCCTATTCTCTCTTCTCACTGCCCCCGGAAGCTATGGTGAAGGATGTGGGGCTGGGAGGAATGGGAGATAGACTTGGAAGGTGACTTGAGGCTTCCTTTTATTATTTTATTTTATTTTTTGAGGTGGAGTCTTGCTCTGTCACCCAGCCTGGAGTGCAGTGATGTGATCTCAGCTCACTGCAACCTCTGCCTCCCGGGTTCAAGCAATTCTCCTGCCTCCGCCTCCCTCATACCTAGAACTACAGGTGCACTCCACCATGCCAAGCTAATTTTTGTATAGACAGAGTTTCACTATGTTGGCAAGGTTGGTCTTGAACTCCTGACTTCAGGTGATCCGCCCTCCTCAACCTCCCAGAGGTCTGGGGTTACAGGTGTGAGCCACTGCATCCGGCCCAAAACTTCCTTTAAACATTCAATATTGAGGGATCCTGAGCCTTGTTCTACAGGCAATGAAGAACTATTGAAGTTTTTGAGAACAGGGTGACTTGATTGCAGCAGGGCTTTAGACTGAAGCGAGAAGTGGGAAATGCATGCACCGGGGCCCAGAAGACCCAGTTCCATAAGGGAACATCATGAGGATACTCTATATTGTCCTATAATTTGTGTTTTCACTAGATTTATTTCCCTTTACAAACTTAGTAACGTGTCTTGTTAAAGATCCAGCTTGTCTCCGCCGGCTCTGGGAACTAAGGGTGCCTGTGGGACTGTCGTTGGGGGCAGTCTGCAAAGGAAGAGCAGCTTCCTAGGCGGTGGGAGGACAGGGCCACTGAAGCGAGGGCTCCGGAGGGAAGAGCAGCTTGCTCGTCTTCCCCTCCTGATGGAAGACTTCCTCCAACACTGGGGATTTTATTAGGGGAAGTGAGACATCACTCACCGCTACCTGCCGTGCAGACGTCAAATCTCAGACTCAGTTTTGTTCTGCTAACCACAAACTCCCTGGATTTTATCACCATTTCAGGATAATAATTTTTTTCAAAATCTGAAGTAAAAATGCACTGTTTTAACAATAGGCAACTAAAAACATGAAACAAAACTGTCTCTCCACCCCCAATCTAATTGTCTAAAAAAGAAGACAGGCAAATTGGTCCCTTTAATTGAATCCACCTTTTAAAGGCTGACTCCTACGTGTGGACATCTAGCTTACTGGTCCAATGCTTTCCTTGTGAAGATCTGTGACATGTGTTCAGGTGTCCTCTGTCCCCTGATATGCCATTTTCTAGGCTGGGCGCCCACATTACAGCCCTAAGGACTCTCCCGCTGTCCCGGTTCCTGTCATTCACGTCCTCCATAACCCTTAGGACTGCAGTTTCCAAACTCCAGGGAACCTGAGAACTACCTGGACATGATTCCCTGGCCCTTTGGCAGCCCTTCCTCAATCCCTCTGAATCAGAATATGAGGGCGGGATCCTGGGAATTAAACTAGCATTCCAGGTGATTTTAATCAGGCATCAGAGGACCAGAATGAAGGTCCCTACTTTCCTGATGCATTTGTTTAAGTGCCCGTACACACATATCTAGGCTACTGTTCATTAACCATCTACAACATGCTAGAATCTTTACTAACTTTACCCCTCTAATCCTTACACTAACTGCAACACGTAAGCAACCCCACGTCTATAGCCACAGAAACAGAACTTGCCAAAGGTCACGGGGTTAGGAAATGGCAAGGCAAAGTCCGTCCGGCTCCCCGGCTCACTCAGTTCTCACTCTCAGCGCCTGTTCCCTCTGGAATGGAAAAGAGGGCAGCCCAAGAGGGACCAAGCACTGGTCTCTCCTCACAGGCTCATCCACTTCATTGTCTCCCTCCCTGGGCAGTAGGGCTATCCCCTCCCTGTTATTATTTGAAGCTGATTATTTTTCAGATACCTTCTTTCAGCTGGATGCTTTTATCTGAATTAAATGCTTAAGTTAGGCTTAAGCATTCTTTTAAAAACATTTTTTTTTTAATGACTTGAGATGGTGTCTCACAATGTTGCCCAGGCTGGCCTCGAAATCCTGAGCTCAAGCAATCCTCCTGCTTTGGCCTCTCAAAGTGCTGGGATTACAGGCATGAGCCACTGCGCCCGGCCAACTTGAATATTCTTGACTTATTCTTGTCAGGGTGAAGCCTTTTTCATGATGCCCTCTCCTTCGTCTTTTCCCTTGCAAACCTAAATGGCCTGCAGAGTCACACTGATATCATCAGGGTCCTCCTTATCCCCCTTTGGCCTCATCAGGGGTGAGTCTGAATCAATAGTTTTCCATTTGGAACGTCCCCCAGTCATGAATATTTGACATGTCTGGATCTCATTTCTCCAACCTCTGACAACCTGCATGCCTGCTACAGCCAAAGAGGCTGAGCTCCCGGGGCCAGGAGTCTGATTCCAGTGGGGCAGACTCTGCTGGCCGTGCCCCAGCTGGGGGTCCAGTCAGCTGCTGCACTTTCAAACAGTCCCCAGCCTCCACCACCCAGGAAAATTGTAAAGGGCTCTGCAGTCACCCTCAGGACACCAGAACAAAGTTATCCTTGGGGGTGCACCTGGGGACCTGGGGACTATGGGCAGGAAGGAGATATTGACTCAACAACACAGGGTGCAACTTTAAATTCTAAACAAATTGTCCCGAGCTCTTTCAAAGGAGTTCTAAGGAGTAGAATCAGCCAGCTTGGCAGGTGTTCTAATATTTGGGGGCTCTATGAAGAACCGAGGAAAGAAGTCCGTGCTTGCTGGGAACACAAGAAATTGTGACCCTGATGAGAAGAGGAGATTCTCCAGCGGTGACAGGCATGGTGGAAGGTGGGCCAACAGGACCATCTGGGACCAGAGGGCAGTGATGCCCACGTGGCTGGAACTTCAAGGCCCAACTTCAGAGTTGCAGTGACAGCAACTCATGCTGCCCACAGGCAACCACAGCCAGCCCTGAGGAGGTGCAATGGAGGAGCCACCAAGGAAGCAGGTAATGGCTAACAGGACTGGCAGTCTGCAGTTGCACCTTACTGAGGAACATGGTGGGGGCAAGGAGGAGGCAGAATAAAACATGGAGGGGGTCTTGCCGTGAGGCAGCCCGTCCTCTAGTGCATGGGTTGGAAACTCCAGCCAGTGAGCCAAATCTGTCCCACTGCCTGTTTGTGAACAGCTGAAATAGGACTGGATTTTTTTTTTTTTTTTGAGACAGAGTCTTGCTCTGTTGCCAAGCTGGAGTGCAGTGGTGTGATCTCAGCTCACTGCAACCTCTGCCACCCGGGTTCAAGAGATTCCCCTGCCTCGGCCTCCCCAGTAGCTGGGGCTACAGGCATGCACCACCATGCCTGGCTAATTTTTTGTATTTCAGATGGGGTTTCACCATGTTGGCCAGGATGGTCTCGATCTCCTGACCTCGTGATCCGCCTGCCTCAGCCTCCCAAAATGCTGGGATTACAGGCGTGAGCCACCACGCCTGGCCAGGACCGAATTTTAAATGGTTGGGGAAAATCAAAGGCATATTTAATGCTACATGAAAATGACATGAAATTCAAATGTCAGTGTCCATAAATACAGTTCTATTGGAACAGTCATGTGCATGGAACAGTCAAGCGCATGTATTTGTGTCATTTACAGCTGCTTTCATGATAAAACACTGGCAAAATATTTGTGACAAAGACCCGCGAAGCCTACAATATTGACTACTTAGACCTTTGCAGAAAAAATTGCGTCCTCTGGATCCAGAACAACCTTCATCACACCCTCAATAAATTATTTCTCTAATTGGTTTCCATGGTGGTTCGGTCAGAAACTCACCCAAGCTGGTCCCCCATGGCTGTGCAGTGTCTCTCCCCCTGCCCTCTTTCACCAGGCCTGGACTGCTGACCCTATTTGAAGTCACTAAATCGTCTTATGGTGGAGGAGGCACTTGTCTCACAGGAAAACATGACCGTGTTAGGGAGTGTGAGCATGTCCCAGGCCCAGGGCTTGCGTGGTGGAGGAACATCTGAAACAGCAGCTTTGGAGGGAGGGCACGCCCCTGCCATGCAAAGTCCTCTTTGTTTATCAACACCATTATTAGAAATGTGCACATCCCAGCAAAACCAGCAGATCACACATTTACAAAAGCGCCTGCCACACTGGAGCAGGAGGGTTCTGGGCCTTTTCAATGTGCAGATTCTAATTCCTGGTACAGGGAAGTTGCTCAGTGAAAGGACAAAAGGACTCCATTGTACGGAGTTTGCCACAGTCCTCTGGAGCAGTATCTTTCATTCTCTGCTTACCCTCAGCAGAGGAGTGGGGGAAGTGGGTATGAAGTTCTGGGGAACTTCAGTGAGTTGGCAATACCTCGAGAGTGAGGCTAATGGGTTGCTTAGCAGGAATTATGATGATATTGCAACCCACGGGCCAATGGGCATCGGGGCAGTCAGCCAGGTCAGAGCACTGGCCAGTGCCCTAGGCTCCCAGCCCAGCAGCTGGACATGGTCCACGCCATCTTGCCACCATGTGTGAAACTGCCAGCCCAGGCAGCTGTGCAGCCTGTGGCATGTTGCGGAACCTCTCTGAGCCTTAGTTTATCTTCTGTTAAGTTAGGAGGTGGAGTAGGGGGAGAGACTACCGCCCAAAGCATACATCATGCCCTTAATTGGCCTCTTTAGGTCTTAATAAATTGTAGCCAGTGTTTTTACTTCCTGATGTCCAGCAGAACCAAACCAACTGTGGCACACATATATTAATACTTTAAATACCACTTAGACATTTTTCTTAACTCCCCAAGCAGATCGTAAACTCCTCTGGGGCAGAAGATATCAAGTAATAGATACCATCTATGAGCACCTGATACTGGGCTTGGAGCTTTATTAAAAAATACCTGGCTTTCCTAATTCTTAGGAACCTGAAAGCTGGCATCATCATCACCTGCACTGTACCCAAAAGAACACCGGGCTTGGAGCGGTTTACGTGATCACGAGGGGAGCAGAGAAGCGTGCTGAGCTGGAACCTCCAGCTCTGAATTCTGTCCTACTGCCTCTCTCTAAAGGGCTCTTCACCTTGAATCCCTTGAACCCTACTGGGCACCATACTGGCACTCAAATAAGAAGCCGGATACCCAGCCACAAGCCTCTGGTTTAACGTTTCCTAAAGTAGGGACTGTGCCCAATTCAGCAGCAACCAAAATTCAAAAGGCAAAGTCACAGAAGAGTCCATTTCCTTTCAGTAATATCTAAAGTACGATGGAAAATAAGCCTGCTGAAAAGCTGTCTCTTTCGCCAAAGCTAGAGAGAGAGGCGACGCCTCTCTCCTGCTGTCTCCGGTCAGATCAGATGAGGGCCAAGGAAACTGATCTCTCGTGGTAGGGGGAGGGGATGAAGGGCATGGGGACAACAAGGTACATGCAGTTGACTGAAGAGGAGGGGAAAAACCAGGGGAGTGTTTTCCATGGGATCCTGATAGCCGGGGGTGTGAGGACAACAGGCTGCTGCAGGCCATTCACAGCCACCCAAGCGCTGTTTCTCCCAGCCTCCTGCTTACCTGAGCCAATGTAAAGATTCTCTTCAAAAACGTCTTTGCTAGCTGTAGTGTTTATTTAAGGATAAGATGACCCAACTTCCACTATATTTAGTGCATGAAAACCCACAGGTGTTTGACTCCAGGAACTGCTTGGGGTTGTGCTATTAGTTTTCTGAGTCCCCTCCCTTCTTGGTTTCATTGTTCGAGTGCTGCAGGTGAACTGGCTTCCTGACTTCTGCAAAAGCCCTCCCGCACTCCCCCACCCTCTCCGACCTGCAGGTAGTTTCAATACTCCCACAGCACATGGCTGCCTAGATAAGGTAGGGGGCGGGGGGAGGGGGTAACTGTGACGCTGTTTCCATTTCAATTCTAATTTAAAACGTCATGCCAACCACAATAGGCACCCTATTTTAACTTTGTCAGTTGGCTTAATTCCTTATTTTAACTAATTAATTTAATCAGTGGCTTCAGCCTCCTCCTCATTCCTCTTCAAAAGGCTTCTGTTGGAAGTCAGGATATTTGCTCTCCTGTGCCCCTTCCGTGTGTCATGCTGTAAAATGCAGGACAAAGACAAAAATCGCATACTGTAAAAGAACCGAGAGCTGGAGCCCTGGGGCCAGACACCCCAAAGCCATGCACTAGCTGTGGCAGCTGTGACCTTTAGGTTTCCTCACCTGTAAACCCAGTTATCCGATCTCAGCGTTGTTGGAAGATTAAATGCTAATGCTTAGCACGGGACCTGGTGCTCCATGAGTATCCCCCAAACATGTTAACGAGCCTGCAATGGGTCGCCCCACACCTGATCCACAAAGGGAGGGTTGTCTGCCCAAGGAATTCCTTTCCTGGGTAAGTGGAAATGGATCTATGACCAGGCAACTGAACACCTCTTAGGCCTTGAGAGCGGGCTGACATAAAAATGAATATTTGCAGGGTGATTTATGGTTCACTGAGTGTTTTCAGGGTTGTCATCATGGGGAAACCAGGCTTTGCAGTCAAATCTTCTAAGACACAGAGCACAGTCTCTGTCTCTTACAAGATATGTAACCTTGGGCAACTCAGAAGCACACGGAGCCTCCGGAAACACTGCTACCTAGCCCCCGTGAGGCCATGTGTCTGAGGCCTGCAAGCTACATAGATGCAATGTGTACTTGGTCAACCTAAAGCCTTATCCTAAAGCAAAGAGCTGTCATTCCGTTTTTCTCATGGGTTTAGTTCCCAACAGGCCTCTTGAGCAAAACCTCATGCACTACCCATACGGAAGGGATAGATTAAAATGGTTGAAAACAGCCTGGCCAAAGTTGCTGTTGCTGCCGTCTCCATCTCTCTCTCCCACTGCAGACTTGGATACCTTTTTCCCAGGGAAGCATCTGAAAGAAAGGCGGCCTTTCTTTCAGATGCTTCCCTGGGAAGCTTCTCTGGCTTCTCATGCCTTTCCCTTCAGAACAGTTCCCATGTTCAGAAACTTCCTAAGTGAAAGGTGGCCCTGGGATGGCCAGCTCCGGTGAAAATGCCCTGTGTTGGGAGACCTGTGATCTCCCAGCAGGTAGTCCAGGCCGCTCTGAGCTGGGTGAGGAATGGTATGAAGCCAAGCCTCCCGACAGGCTCCAGCTCCCTGGATTCTGGGCGGCACTGACGGAAACCTGCTTGAGAGAGTGGTGACAATCAGAGTCTGAGGAGTGGCCCATCAGCCAGGGGAGCACGTGCTTCTAGACAGCACTTATCCCCAGGGGAGGGACACAGTCCCGTGTTGCAGAAGGCACAGGGCCAGGAGGCAGGAAACCAGCATTGTGGCCCCAGCTCCAACGATGCTGTCACTTCAGACATGAAGTCACTTGACTCAGCTTTTAGGGAGGGAGCAGGGGTGGACCACTCAGCCCAGTCTGGGCACCACCCCTGACTTGCGTCCGACTCCACCTGCCCTAAGTACATAAGGAGCTGAAGGCCTCTGGAGAGGATGAGGCCCCATGCCAAGGTAAGGTGGCAGAGTGGCACCATTGCAGTGAGGCTCTGGCTGCTCAGAGGTCATGTGGGAAACCCTTACAGGTCCCATTAATGCCATCAGTATCTTCCAGCTGATACTAACCCCGAATTACAAGCAAGCATGTTACTATCCTGCCCAGGCGATTACTCAGACAGTGAGGGAGATAAAAGAATCCCCACTCATTTACAAGTGTACTTCTGGAACCCTGGAGGTCCCGGGTGGCAACGATGGGAGCTTCATTCCAAGGCTGAGGAATGAACACTTGGAGACAGCATGAGAGGAATTCTAAAACACCAGAAGGGTAGGTCTGCCAGGAGGACTGAGTGGGTGGGGAGTGTAAAATAATACCGCTGAGTGTGAAGACTGCAACCCTTAGTTCAGACCTTGCTCAGGGGGCCAAGAGCTTGTGTTCAATTGTGTTCGTGTCCAGGACACGACTGCGCACTCCAGGAAGCTGAGCACCAGCATGTCCCACGCAAGTTGTCCTGCACATAAATATTGGTCTGGACAACGTCTGGGACTGAAATGGTTTCTGGCACCACAAGAAGGCATTACGACACATTCAGGTAAATATCCAGGATTCAGCCTCCGAGTGGCCAGGGGCCCAAGGACAAGTCTTCCAGGGAAAAAACCTATCCAGTTCAAAGCACCAAATCTATGCCAGTTACGTGAAAAGTGGGCAGAGAATGAAGCATGCAGGTGTTCACAGCGTGGATGAACAGCTGATGCAACCCAGCAAGAACACAAATAGAAAGAGCAGGAAGGGGGAGGTGGTAGACATAGCGCCTGGTAAGCCAGAGAAGGTGAGGATGGGGGTGACATTTACCTGAGATTTTAGAAGCCTGCTGTGGGGTCAGGTGCCTGGAAGAAGCTGTGTGCTCCAGAACTCCAAGCAGGCCAGCTTAGCACAGTAGGACAAAGGATAGGAAGGTAGACTGGGGCTAGCTAGCTGTAAAGGGCTCCAGAAATCTGCTCTTCCACAGAAGGGTCTTAAGCAGGTTTTAATGTGTGAGAAGGGTCCAGGCACATCTGTTTTAGAAAGAGCCCTTCAAAGAGTCAAGAAAAAGAGAGGCAAGTGAGAAGACTCAAGAAATAGCCCAAGCAAGAGCGGAAGGCAACTAAGAGGGCAGAGTGAAGAAACATTTCAAAAGGTACACGCAGTAAAAATAAGGAGGAAGAGGATCCTGGGGATGGCTGATGGGCAAACATAAGATCAGAAAACTGCCCTTCAGTGATCCCCATTCTTGTGGTGAAAAGAGAAGAATGTCACACTCCAACCTTCATGAGCACTTCCAGATCCAGACAGTGTCTAACCGATGCGAGTAGATGACTAGAACAAAGGTAGTCCACCATAAAACTAAGGAGGCCACAGACGTGGATGTGGGCGGGCAGAGTGAAGGGAGGAGTCAAGAGGCAATATGGATAGTGTGAGCTGGCAGTGAGGGCTTGAGAGGAGCAAGGGGGACTTACTGAGTAAACACGCCGAAGAAGTGATCAGGAAGGACTCCACACCTACCAGACTCCAGAGCATGTGCATCCTTGACCGAAAGGTTTAAGCAGGAGCAGGGACAGGTGGAGGCAAGGGGGTGAATGATTTGACACAGCCAAAGACGTAAGTTTCATGAGGACAGTTAGGAGAATACCAGAGGAGTTCAAAGAAGTTCCACACAGAAGGGAGGCCATGGAAGGGGCAGGACTTGGGGTGGGCAGGGGGGTTGCTGTGAATTAGATCAAAGGAATGAGGAGGAAGGTTGCTAATCAAAGTCTACAGCAGCTCTTTATACCCTTCAGACATCTATCAGTCACTCCAAGTATCACTTGTTCACTTCTATACTTCTTTAAAAATGTGAAGAAACTACAGTAGTAGTTGTACATGCATGGCTAAAGTTGTTTTCTTTGTTGCTGTTGTTGAAATGGGCTAGGGAGGTAAGGGCGCAAATTAAACAAGCTGCCAGCAAAGGCAGATTGCAAGACTACACCTGCCATGGTATTACCTCGAAGGCTGAGTGGTCAACAAGCAAGCCTAGTTTAAGTTCGTCAGGCACCTTGAAAAAGAGCCCAACTATTAAGGGATTTACGGTCTTCAAGTTAACCACGTAGCCCTCCCACCAAAGAAAGCATCTGTCCTTCAGAGAAGCATTCAAGTCTGATGTTGACAGTCTCCTGTCTCTAGTCAGTAAGTTTCCTGAAACCTAAAGTAAATTCATCATTGAGAGACAAATCAATGAGCATGAATCACAAGTTTTATTTACATTTTAAATATACCATTATTTCTCAAACTCAAAGCTTTATTTTATCAAGTTCTAACACATTTTGCATTGACAAGTGATTTCATCCGCATCAAGTAAGGTTAGTGACCGTTACCAAAGAGGAAACCCCAGACCTCCTAGGGACTGCTAAGAAATTAATATTTCAAAGGCTAGGTAAATGTAGAACAAAAAGCTTTCAACTTAGTCTAATGGGTATCTATTTTTCATCTATATTTAGAAATAAGTTGCTGCCTTAGGAAAATTAAATTTTTATCTATTCAAATAAAATACCAGATAGGTCGAGTTTTTAAAAAAAAACACCCACAGATCTGTATTATTTAGCTGCTTCCTCTTTAGTAGATGGTCATTTCACCTTCCTAGGCAAACACACATGAGAATTTGCACCAACTCTCACTAGCCCAGGCAAAACTCCAAGCATTTTATTTAGCTTACACTTCAATTATTTAAAAAGTGATAAGTAAACAAGATTTAGGCACTTGAACTCACACACACACAGACACACGAAGTCTTTTCCTGATCTTCACCTGAGAGGTTTCCACAAAGAATCCTGAAAGGTTGCCAGATCTTTTAAAACACCTCTCCTCAACACACACCACCCCCACCCCTGACTTGGTCCTCTGATTGTAACTGGTTGAATTGGAATATGTTCCAAAGTCAGCTGTGAAATTCTAGTCTCTGCAAGATTAAGGATATCAATCTAACCTTGGAAACTGGATCCTTACAGAATTCCCTGGCACAGAGCTCCAGTCAGACACCAAGGAAGGAACAGCCCCTGTAAGTATCAGGGTCTTGTCTCACCACTGGGTAACTACTTTGCTCCCTAGAAGAGAACAATTTGAGCTAAGAATATAGGTGAATCCTAATCCAAGGCACCAACCAGTACCAGAAAGTAAGCTACAAAGGAGTTATTCCTAAAGTTAGGAAGTTGCGTTTGAGTGGCACCATTTCCCAAAGCCAACAATGCAGTACTAGTTAAAATCCTAATGCACCATAAAGGGGTTAGTGCAGAGGTGAAGCTGAAGAATAAGCAGATTCAGAGCTTTCACAATTTATTAATGTATCACCACAAAACACAAGTTCCTACACAGCTTGCTGTGACTCAAACCCCAGTGAAAATCAAACTGGAAAAAGCAAACTGAAATGCCAAACTACATCCGTACCATCTGTCATTAACTAAGCATCATCTTCCCTACCCAACTCAGCCCAACTGCCAGGTCCCCCAGGTGTGGGCCATGCCACATCCCATAGGCATCCCATCAGGAACTCTGATTGGAAGGTGTTGGTAATAGAGTTCAGGTTCCAGCATTGAAATTACTGAATGAAGAAATACTCTGTTACGGGCAAGGTAAGATTTAAAAAGGACACTAGAGCTCAAAGCCAGGAATCTAGTGCATGTTTCCTGCCAACGTGAGGGGAAAAGGTACCGTTTTCACCTCACTGATGCTCAACCTGACTCCAAGCAGCGGGCTAGGAGAACAGGCTGCAGACATGCCGAACGCATCAGAAAACAGTCAGAAATCAGAGCCCTGAAGCAAATGAGAGATGCTTAAATTTAGATTAGAACTTGCATGTGAACTTCAGTGCCCTCTGCCCCTGCCAAGTTTCATGTTATTCAACACACATGTGCGCGCAGACACACACACAAAGAACCACTGGACTCAGTACAAGTGCAGGGTACCTGGTGCTTATGTGAGCATTAGGAAAGGCAGGTTTCAGCTAGAATTTCCAGGCACCTGAAATTCAAGGTTACCTGGCCTATTCTGAAGCTGGCAAAAGGCTCATAGAGCAAGTAGAGACATCTCTAGCCTAGGGGTTGTGTTTTAAAAGTACAGCTTTGGTCAGTGCAGCTTTTTACCTTGATAGCTCTAGAACACAGGTCTATTCTCAAACTACAAAAAGATCTGAGCTGACTAAAAAGGTCAGGTGAAGGGAATCTAAGACAGCCATGGTGCAATGGTGGCAAAGACTGGGGACTGGGTCTTTCTTGCAACTTCTGTGCCTCGTTTCATCCTCAGAAGAGGACTATTACCAGATAGGAAAAAAACATAAGCAGAGAGAACCCTAAAGACAAACTGGAAATTTAATTACTCGATGCAGATCTTATCTTCATCTGGTGCCTCATTACCCTGGTCCCCAAGCCTTCTAAGTAAAAGAAATACTGATTGCCGTTCGCAAGTGCTGATGTTGGCGGCTTCATCACGTTTCAAAGCTTTGGTTAAACATATCTGTCATTTTCATGCAAACACATGCCATTTGACCACAATGGCAGCTTTTTAAGGTCCTGAATGACCAGATAGTTTTCAAAGTTGGGATCACTCTTCATTAGGATTCACTCTTCATTGCCCCACTCTTAACGCTGAAGCACCCTGGGCTCCCTCAGTTAGAACCGGCCTTGACTCAAAGCTGGTGAATTCAAATATCACGAAGGCTCACAGGGAAACAGGAGCCGATTATACCGCGTGGCCTCTAGTCACCTAATGCAGCACAACATAGATACCAGCTGAGCCTTGAGTTTCAGTCATGTCTGATTAAGAGGACCAAGACATCACATTCCAGAATAAACCTGAAAAATACACTTTTAGAAAAAGGTAAACCACTCATTTTCTACTAAGCTCTTTTGCATTAAGATAACTTCATTGCTTAAAGCAAGGAGAAAACAATCACCCTGGGCTTTGGGTTTTTATAGCCACAGAAGAAAAAAAAATCAGGAGCATAAATTTGATGAAATCATTTAGACACCAAGCTGGCTGGCAATATTGAGTGTCTCTGCCCTAAAGTGATGCTTTCTAAGCGATCCCACAAAACATTTCAAAACACATAATCTCATCTAAACCTACTGGAAAAAGCCACAGTAGCCTAGAACTCTCTCATTTACTAAGATTTTGACTAGAGATTAACACTGTTTTCCTTCTAAAGTGCAGAATATAAATGAGTCAAATCTACCAGAATAAGGAAGAGCATTCTCATTTATTCAATTCTTCCCAAATATGCTGGAATGATTTCAAAGTGCCTTGGTAGCTCCAGCGCACACAAGGCCAGACTTAATGCTAACCCCCTACCTTTCCCTTCACACACAGAATGAAGACAGCAGGTTAGATTCTAAAGCAGTTCCACAGGTCACTCAGTTCTACTGAAATTCCTGAATTGAGTTGCTGTCAAACACACCTGGAGAAGGAAGTCACTATTTTTGAAAAAACAAGAACACAAACAAAAAACAGCCAAAGTACTCCAGAAGAACAGCTTTGTCATACTTGGAATGTGACCAAAATGGGTTTCCAATTAAAACATAGGAAGACCCTCATGTCAGTTACCACGACGACTCTGGACTCAGCGCAATCCTTAGTCTTAGGAAGAATAAAACAAAAGTCAGCCATGAAAGAGCTGATGAGGAAAAAAGAAAAAAAAAAGGCGGAGAGCCATTTAATAAGAATTTCTTAAAGAAAACAAATGAACATTCATGTTTCCTACTTAACAATCAGCCCCTCCCACTACCACCACCACAATTCTACTTAAATATTATGTTCCACATTTTATTTTGTTTTCAAGTTACATTTCAAGAAAAGGTCGTGTTTTTTTCCCCCTCAGCAATATCTCGCAATTCCTCAGTATAGTACAGCATGTAAACCATAAACCACTTTCAACCAGATCTGAATTCTCCAGCTATTGGCTTTGGTTTATTGATGAATGACATTCTCAGCTCCGCTGACAGGGAATAAACATAAGCAATTTAGTCCCTTCAACAAAAATTAAGTCACAAGAGCACCCTCATGTTTACCATGTTCTGCCTGACTAAAATTGATACAAGAGAAGAGATGATCAGCACAACTTTCACGTAAGAGCCGAGAATCCCAAGTGAGGGCCAGCGCAGCCTATTCAGGGCTCGAGTGAGAAACCAGGCAGCTTAGCACTTCTCTTGCGTTGCCCAGACTCTCCCAATCTCAATTATTGCACAGAGCTCAATCCCCACATGCTAATGTTTGGGACGTGACATGTTAGTGTCTATCTTGGAAAGATGTGGACAGGTCATGCTTCCTACAGCATTTTCCAACGTGGCACTGTATTACGGGTCCTTTTAGGGTTGGCTTATGATATACTGTAGACCCATTCCAATGGGTACACACACACACACAAAAGCAGAATCAGAGCTGAGTTCCCCTTTAAAAGCCAAACACCTACATCTAGGAGGCTCCCCTACCTGAGAGCCCTGGCCCTATTGGGGTTCCCATTGTGGAAACCCTCAGGTCTCAAGGTTAGTTACAGGGCAGCCAGGTAGGGTAAGTTTGGCTGTAGGTAACCGGAGGATGGGCAACGTAGTAGTTGCTGAAGTTGCCGTCACTGACATAAGGAGCTGGCTGGTAGTAACAGGTGACATTGGTGGCACTGGGGATGATGTTTTGTTCCGCCAGCACACGCAAGGCCAGGAGGGAGATGAGGTTCAGGGTCTGCCTGCGTTCATGCCCCATGAGACACACGGTGCTCTCGTTCACCACCCTGCGAAGGATCATGAGGTAGTCGTACTTGCTTCGCTCTTCTTCGGCAAAGTGGTTTTGAAGGTAGGTCTCCAACTTCCTTTGCTGTTCAAGGATGTCCGGGAAGTCGATGAAGAATCTGGAGCACATGTAGCGCTCTAGAGTTTTGATTTCTTCCTGGTCTGTGGGCCTGAAGTCCCGCACAAGAAGGTTGCTGTACTTGAGAAGTCCCCCGCCTCTGATTTCTTCTGGGTTCTTTGTGGCGATCAGTCTGTTCTGCAGATGGTCAAAAGCTTCCTCAAAGTCCCCGTACATGCTCTCCCCAATCACGGTGGGGTGGAAGTGCTCAGAGATGGGGTTATTGGAACAGTCATAGAAGAAAAGCAAAGAATCCAGGATGATTTGGAAAGAGTCCACACTGAACTCAAACTGACGCCGAATGGAGTCGACAAACTTCAGCTCCACGTTCTTCCCGTTCTTGTTGGAGAGGGAGATCAGGCTCCAGCGGTCAGTGTCCGTGCAAACCTTCACTAGCTTCTGCACGTAGGCCTCCTTCAGAGTGACTGGACTGATTTTAAGCTTGTTCACACCCTCTGGCAGGAAGTTCAGAAGGGAACACAGAACCACATCTCTAACCAGCTGAAATTCTGCCTCTGTTGGAAGAGCCACATGGAAGATGAGGTCCAGGTCTTTGCAACCCAAGCCATTGTCTTTGACCAAAACGTGGCCAGCTGCAGAGCCATTCAGCCGGACGTCCTGCACTTTGATGCCGGCCTCCTCCAGCTGACTGCGGACGGTCTGGACGATGTCCTTCAGAGTCATCTCCAAGGTTGGAAAGTTGCCTCGTCCGTGGATAGGTACGACCTCGGTCAGGACCTCATGCAGCCGGCTAACCTGATCCCAGTTGAGCACACTGAAGGACATGCAGTCCCTGGTACAGCTGCTCTCCTCTGCCATCTTCAGGGGATGTTCTGGCTGGGAAAACTGAAAGTGAGGGGTGAGAAACAGAGTTAGGATTTATTTCTACATGGCAAAGCAGCTCGAGGAACTCAGATATTGTTTAATCTCTGAACATCTTCCTGTAACATGGTGATAAACAGCACCTGCTGCTCGGTGTTGCCGTGAGGACTAAATGAGTTAAATATGTAAAAAGCTGCCTCCACAGAGAAGGACAAAGACACACAAACGCATTCTATAATGCTTTAGATGACTTCATAGTTTTGCTTTGTTTGGGGTTTTGTCACTTTGCTTGTCTTTTTTCTGGGTAGGGGTGGAGTGTGCTGAAGTGGAGTGTGCTTCAAATGTTCGAAAAACAGAACATTAGTGAACCATAAAGGGCCATAGTTGAATTAGTTTTCTCCAGCTTTTTGGCTCCCTAACCACATCTTGACCTGGTTGACACCTAGGCTACAACGCTCACACAGAGAATACACAACACACACACACACACACACACACACACACACACGACTTCCCTCACTTCACAAGAAGATGAATTCTCAACTTTGGGCTACAACCTCACCAATAAGTAGCAGGCCAACCCCTTCTACTGGAATAAAGCGTGTTCCCTAAGCAAAATTCCCATGTCCCTTTCATTTATGGGAGAAATCTCTCCTAACAAGGATTTCTGTCATCTGGGGTAGAACCAAA
Source organism: Cacajao melanocephalus (assembly GCA_963573385.1). Lineage (NCBI taxonomy): Eukaryota > Metazoa > Chordata > Mammalia > Primates > Pitheciidae > Cacajao > Cacajao melanocephalus. The sequence goes on along the minus strand of CAUYLG010001643.1, from coordinate 43,735 downwards.
GAGTTGTTTTTATGACAAAATTTCTAGTCAACAAAGGGTTAGGGCACCTGTGTAGTGGAACTACTCGTCCCAGCAAGGAAGCCCGACACGGGACATGGCCAGCTTCCTCAGGGCGTGTGCACCTTCAAGTGTACTTTGAAAATAGTACCTTTAAGCTACCCAAGGAGAATAAAGTTGGCACGGATTACTAGGAGAAAAACACCACTTCATTTGCTAGGACCACAGTTTCCCAAGTAATTTTCAGCTATGCTGTACTTATCAAAAAATAAAACACAATGGATCCCTGGAAATCCTAATATATAAAAACAAATACTCATATATTAAAAAGTCAAGGTGCCTGTAGAGCCATGAGTCAAATATTTGCTAGACAGATATAAAACCCAAAACAAAGAGTCAAGGTGCTGGCCTCAGATTTCACTGTGAACAGATTTCCCACCCCTTCCGCCTTTCTGACTTGCTAGACACACACAAAACCCATCCCAATGACTTCTGCAGTTTCATTGTTTGGAAGCTGCTATGTTTGAATATGCCTCGGCATGCATTCTCCTGGGGTTCCAACATGGATTTCTGGCCTGCACTGGTGCCAGGGATCCCCTATGGCTGTTACTTGGCTGTCAGGGCATTGCTGGGCACATGGAGATAAGCTCTTCAGGCACTCCCATCAAGAAGGGGGTGAGAATACAGGCATCAGTACAAGGCATTGCCTGATGTAGACAACTCTAGTAGTGGAAATAAAATGTAACATAAAAGTGGAAGAAAGGGTGTTCCTGATTGGGGTGAACAGGAAGGCCACAGAGGAGTTCACTTATGGAGAGGGGACACAAGCCAACAGAAAGGCAACAGGAGCACTTGGTCGGGGCCGAGAGGCAGAAAGCAGTGAGCTGAGCATGTGATCACAGCAGGCTCTGCAGGACCAGTCTGGGGATGAGTGGTCTAGTGTTCGCTACAGAGTACTCATGGAGGGGAAGACAGACATTTACAAGCCTCTGAACAGCATGAAAAAGTCCTAGGCTATCTAGATCATCTTACAAAGCACTTCTGGGTTATGGATCCCAAGCAAAATCTGTAATGAATGATATTTAATTGTGACGCATTTGGTTTCAAGGCAGCTTTGGGACAGCAGAGTTCTCTTTTTGCTGTGCTCTCTAACCACTTAGCAGTTCTTTGTGATCTCTCATGATTAGCACACAGTACATTTGTGTCCACTGTATGTGCCATACCAGAGGTCCCCAACACTTTTGGCATCAGGGACCAGTTTTGTGGAAGACAATTTTTCCATGGACTGTGGTGGGGGTGGGCAGTGATAGTTGCAGGATGAGCCTATTCTTGTTCCACCCTCAGATCATCAGGATTTAGTTAGAGTCTCGTAATGAGGGCACAGCCTAGATCCCTCACATGCTCAGTCCACAACAGGGTTCACACTCCTATGAGCATCACCTGCGCTGCTGATCTGACGGGAGACGGAGCTCTGGTGGTAAGCTCGCTCACCTGCTGCTCAGCTCCTGCTGTGCCGCCCAGTTCCTAACAGGCCACGGACTGCTATTGGTTCGTGGTCTGGTGGTTGGGAACCCCTGAGCTACACAATCAAGTTCAAATAATTACATAAAGTTATGGTGCTGTCTTTACTGTGAACAGAGCTAGACTACGATTTGGTGGCATGGGCTTTCTAGATTTCAGGTATGTTGGTCTACCTAAAGAAATACAACCTGCTTTCTACTGTGTATCACCTGTTGTACTTTCAAGCCTCATCTTTATGACACAGGCATGAGAAGTCACACAGCAACCAGAGGCTGTAACACAATCAGTACTTGAGATTCAAGTCACAATTTTAAGAAAATCTCTAGGAAGAACCTCAACAATGTTACAGAGGAGAATAACTGTTGGAATAAATTTTGACTCAAGTCTTTTATTCCAGGAGACGTCACGTAGGATTAAAGTCAGGACTACACCTATGCTGGAACGCTGGTTCTGAACATTAGAGGAGGGACATCTGAGACTAGTGACAATCTGGACACTACAAGGTTGTTTTTTGTTTTTTGTTTTTTTGGTGGGTGGAAGTACTAGGGTTGAGATTTTCACATATTTTAAAGTATGTGAACTTCTAGTAGATTCAAAGTTAGAATTCGTTTTAGAATTTGTAAGGTTTGTAGGAGAGGCAGAAATAGCCAGAAAACATTATGAAAAATAGGAATGATATATACTAGCCTGTAACGGATATCACAAAACCATAATAATTGCAATAGCATGTTATTGGCCCAAAAACACAAATCGATGGAACAAAATTTTTTAAATCTAGAAATAAAATCAAATATTTAAAGGGATTTAGTATATAATTGAAGGAGACATTTCAGAATAGTAAAGTGAAGAAGAACACATCTGGATGGTTATCTGAATTATAAAAAAGAAAAAAAGGGGACTCCCTATCTCATGCCATACTAAGATCTAGATTGGACAGATCAAAGACTAAATGTAAAAGCATGAAACTCTAACAGTACTGGGGGGAAAATGCATTTATATATACTTTCGCAGAGTGGATACTTTTGTTTTATAAGTCAGATAAAACCTAAATGCTTCAAAAATGACTATACTTGACTATATAATCAAAAACACCGTAAAGTCAGAGGGCAAAATTAGGAAAAATATTTGTAACATTAAGCAAAGTACTCAATTCCTTAACGAGTAAGCAGCTTCAACAAATCAGAAATACCAGAACCCCAACAGAGAAGGAGCAAAGGACACCAGCTACATCTCAGACACATAATACAGTCAACTGTACTTAAGAGAGAGGCAGATTAAAACCTCAACGTATCATTTTTATCTATCAAATGTGCGAAGATCAGTAAGTCTGATGTGTGGGAATCAGACACCTCTAGTATACTGCTTATGGGCTCTCTCTGGACACAAGATGCTTAATTTTAAGGATATATACTCTTTGACATAGGGATTCTACTTCTGGTATGTCTACTTTGAATTTTATCCTATGGTATAGTTGCAAGTATACACAAAATATTCATTGGAGAATTATTTATAAAGCTATACGTATTCACCAATAGAAGATGGCTAAATGATCTGACGTGTGTATAAAACAGTACAGAAAAGCATGCAGTTGTTCAAAGAATGGTGGCTGTTCTTTCTGTATGACTGAAATGCTCAGCAAGACTCATTAATAGAAAAACCAAATGCAAAACTGTTAAAGTCTATGCTTATACAAGCATACAAAGTCTCTGGAAACATATACAAGTGGTAGTATTAACCTGTACCAAATACTGCCTCTAGTTTGGAGGAAGTAGATCCAAAGTTAGAAGACGAAAACTTACTTTGTGCCCTTTGAATTTGGAATCCATATATGTATTAGTTGAAGGAAAATTAAAACCTTACGATCCATGTCCTAAAGTTTTTCCTTTAGGAGCCTTCTATTCATCTGCTGCCTTATTTAACTTCTTCAGTTCTCTTTGTCCTTCCCATCCCTCCCCTCTACATTCCTCATTCCCACATGCATGCGCCAAAATTAAATACACTTGGAAACTTCATCTCCAAGCCATAAATGCTCATCTCTACAGACATGGGGATGAACAGGAGAAGAGAGACTTTTTTTCTCTAGAATGCCTTTCAGTCAAGTTCCTACTCGTACTTTTTAAAAGAAGATGCTCGTTAAAAAAACTCTCTAAATAATGCAAATTCATCCCTTTTCATCTCGTTCCGTTAACAACAACAAAAAAATTCTGCTTCACAAAATTGCTACTTCGCATTTCAAACATGTAACTACCCTCGTGATACTGTTAAGTTGGTTACTGGCTACAGTTACAAAAACTTTAACAGTTTTTCATAAATACGATATGCCTGTGGTTAGCATCTTCCATGCCAACTTCTTCTCATACATATATGAATATTGGAGCTAAATTCTGGGGGGGAAAGTCTGTGTAAAGCACACTGTGGGACATGACAAATGCAACATCTATGGTGTAGTTTTTCACTCTCCCAATTTACCATGATTTACACATAGAGGAGCTTAAGCCATCGAAGACACAAATTTAGGCTGGGTTCATACTAAGTGCTTAGCTCATTAGAAGAGCATAACATAAGTCACTTGTGCCTACTAGAAAGGGATTCTTCATTGTCCCTCACTCATCCAATTTCGAATACCAAAAGTACATTTTTAAGTTACTTAGACAAACATTGGTATTACTAGAATAAACCCAAGTCATAGGCCCTCAGTTAGATAACACATCAGTGCTTAGTCCAACAGTTTTAGTTTTAATTAACCACGTTAAATCAACACTGAAATAGTCCCCATATAAAAGAATCACGTGGGACACACATTCCCAATTCATGAAAGGCCCTGGTTAAAGGGAAATTCTAGTTGGCAGAATTCGCAAAATAGAGAACAAATTAATTTGAAGCCTAGTAAATTCAAACTAAAGTGAATTTCCGTTCTACTGTTTGAGAAACAGATTCATTGTATTTTGCACAGTAGAAGTAGGGAAAAGTAAAAATCATAATTTTTTTCCTACAGATTTGAGAATTAAGGGTTTATTTTTTGGCAAATCAAGATGACCAACTTTCTCAGGTGCTTTTGAACTCCATTTTCTTCTGTTATCTAACTGCAGTTAAGGTATAATATACACACACTGAAGGGGAAAAAAAAAAAAAGAGGTTTGCAGAGATGGCAGCAAAAGAGGAAAGGAAAAGGTGAACTAGGCCAGAAGGTTAAACCAAGGTTCCTGAGAAAAAGTTTGAGGTCTAATCTAATCATTTCCCACTGTCCAGGGCAGAGCTGCTCAAGGCAGGTCGGTCAGAAAATGTACGTTTGAGCACTAAAAGGGGGTAAAAAAAAAAAAAAAAAAAAAACTATTTCTAGTCCTGCTTCTCTGGACTAGCCAATGAACTCCAGAAACATGCTGAAAGCGTGAGGAACCCAAGGTGGGCAAGAAGGAGAGGCAGGTGCAGGAGCTGGCGCGGGAGGGAACCGCGAGCATTTACTACACCTGCACGCAGGTCTTCAGTCAAAGCAACATTAATTCTTATTTTGTGCCTGGCATTAGACGTAGACACCGTCCACAGGGTTCTTGGTATGTGTGGAGACACAGCTCTATCAAGTTAAGCACTGAATATATTTAAGTCTAGGTCTGTGATCTTTAACATGAAAACTATGGAAGTGATTGTCTAGAAAATTTCAGGAAAATGCTGAGGCTTTGAACTGAGGCTCTCAGCTATTGAGGGCTCTCAGCAGTCCAGAGGCCACAAAGCATTACCTTCTAATGAACCTCCTGTGGGTTTATGAATAACAAAAGAAAATCAAACACACTTCAGCATTCCTTCGATAACAAATTCTCTTTCACTGTTTCTGGATGTTATCTCAAAAGTGTGGTTCTTCCCAGTAAAACTTTCTAACCCAGGGTAAGAACTGGAATCTTGGGCAATGGACCAAGCTTGGTGACAGACTCCAAGAGAAGTGTGTACATGGAATAAAATCACCTGCCAGCCCTGGCTGCTGGCCAACAGGGGACCCGTGCACCTGTGGCTCTTCCCACACATCTACCACACAAACTCCTCCCCCGTGTACAAGAAGGCACTTTAGACAAAAGGACGCCATTCCATTACATATGAAAACCTAGAGAATTTAAGCAGAAGTAAAAGTGGTGGCAATACACTTCATACTATCCTATCCCACTTCTTCCCTTAGCAAGATGAGTGAATGAGAACCACAACTCCGAGACTATTTCTTATTTGCTTGTGAAATGAAGGGTGTAGAGGTGTGTGTCAAAGCAAATGAAATAGTACCTAGTATGGGCCCCTTCACATCAATTTCCAGCTAATCCTCACACTCTAAGGAAGCTACAAAAGTCCCTTTTTCACAAGTTAAGTAACAAGGTTCAGAAAAGACTGAGTGAACTGACCACAGGTCTTCAAATGCGGGACTAGTGTCTTAAGCCTGGGAACTGGTGACCCCCTCCCACCAAGCTCAAGATCTGCCACGTGGCTGGGAGCGACAAGCACATGTCACAACCCACATGTGCACGGGGATCACCAGTTCTTGCAGCCACTAAAGTGATCTTTTCTAAAATAGATGTGATTGGTCCTCCCAAAAAAGGACAAAGCGACCTTCTGTTCACCACGTAATCATGAGACCTCATCTTTCCATGGCCCCCTGTCCCCACCACATATATCGTAGCTAACAGAAAGCTGGAGTCAGCCTTTACTCTGCTTTTGTGCAGATTCCAGTTAAACAAAAGGTGTCAGGTGGCTTAGAGGAGCCCCGCAGAGACACCAGGGAAGACAATGTATTGCCACAGTTTAAGGGAAATCCCACTTCTCAGTGCGAGTGCACATCGATTGTTTCATAGCATCAATGTCTAGTTCTGCCCACATCCTTCTCCCTGGCAGGTACTAATACATGCAGAGTCCTCCAACGGCTCTTCATATAGCAGCAGCCACGGCCATGGCCAGGGGACACCAAATGTGACTAGACGTTTAGCCGGTACCCTAACGAGCCCCAGGCTATTTTACAACATCACAAGTAAGCAGCAAAACACTGCTTTCAGGGCTGTATCTGGATCAATCATTTGATTCCTATAATAACCCTATAAAAGAGATACCATTCCCCCCACCCAATCTCCCACAGGAAAACTGGAGAACAGAGTATGTGAAAATTGTAAAGTGTCCAAGGATACACTGCTGGTGAGTAGCAGAAATGGAATTTAAGAGTCTTCCTAAAAGGTGGATAGCTTTGGTGGGGCAGGGAACTTGAAGAAGAGCTGGCTGAGCTTAGCTGGTCATGGGAAGGCGATGGCAATTAAATAGAAAGAAAAGGAAGGAAGGCATAAGGATTTTTTAAAAAATAAGATGGCAAGAAAGAAGTTTGGCTAGACATGCTAAGGCCACCTGAGTGAGGTAAGGCCAGATGGCAAATTCTGAAAGCGAGGGAGAAGGATTTAGAACTGAAGTATCTAACAACTGTCAGCACGGAAACTCCAAGCTGGAGCTGGAGCCAGCAGAACTGAACGTGATTAAGCGTAGAAATGCTAATCATTATGCTAATATTTGTTTTAAAGGAACAACGACTAGAAGATGAAGGCCTAGGATCCTAACTTCCCAGGGAGCTCCACCATGCTGGCTAAGTTGCAGAGCAGTGGTTTTAGAGAAACCAAGTCCAAGAGAGAGAGAGAACCCAAGAGTGGAAGGTGCTGGGACAGTCAGCTTGCTGAACTAGTAATAAGAGGAAAAATTAATGGCGCAAGAAGGAGTTTGTTAGGAATGGGCTGTCCTGATCCAGAAAACTAAGCCATGCTGCTTGTTTTGCTCATGGACTAAAGGAACGATTACTGAGACTTGCTCTGATGGCTAGGAGATCAGAGTGTTGATAGGCTGATGAAGCAACAGAACAGGACACTCGCTACAGTCAAGACGGCAACCTTCTGAGATCAAAGAAGCCAATAACCCAACCGGAGCTACAGAGAAATGGTTGATAAATTTGCACAGAGTGACCAGGACTTAAAGGGCTAGCCCAGAAGGGAGAGCTGGAACAAAACTGAAAGCAGAAAGTCTGGAGGCGACACAGGACCTCATGAACGCGGAGCCTCAGACCAGACACCTATCACTTCTTCTACCTGCATGTTTGACCCTTGAGATTCTTCCACCCATAAGAAAAGAGCCAGCTGCTTTGAACGACCATAGACCTTGGTCATTTTGCTTGGCATGTGCAGAAAGGAGAAAAACTAGGCTCAACATGAATATGGTCTTCAGAAAAAAAAAATCCTCCCTTACTCCTTGAATTCCTTGGGAGGATGTAGGCCAGAAGTTATCTAGGAAGGGTTTGGGGGCAGCCTGAGAAAGCCTTTTGTCTGCCGGCCCCTCCCTAGGGCCAGACACCCCAACTAGGGAGGGGAGCACATTCTGGAGACTCCTCCACAGCCCCAAACACATGAAAGTTACAGATAACAGACACTCAAGTGTCTCAGGTACATAGAATCGAGCTTAGATTATGAATGGCCTGAAGCAATAACACCAGATAAAATAATGCTTTACTTTTTAAAAGGCTAATAACATATATCCTATGCTCACTATTTTTCCAAGATGTTATTTTCACAGTTGCCCACTTAAATGCCCACGTCACATTCTACCCGAGTTCAGAGAAGTAACTGCCCCAGACCACAGAGCTGTGCCCAGAGAAAACACGTCTAAGTCAGTGACACCCTGAACCCCACAGTTGGTCTTTTCTCACTCCCAGCTCCATCGTGTTCAGCCAGAGTCTCGTTCTGTTTTCTCAAGGTTATCATCATCCTCCAGCCACTTACCAATGATGTTTACTAGTCAAAAAATTTGGTTAGATTCCCACAGCAACTGGGACACAGCATGAGCTGTGGAAAGCAGCCCTGGACTGAAACCCAGGCAGGCCACAGAACCAGGCTGTGATCTCGGCTGTTAGGGTCTAAGGGGCCTCCATAAATTCCCACTTCCCACTGAGAAGTGAGAAGCCAACACACAGTCTGAATGGTTATCACTGAGCTCCATCCACAGACACCCACCCAACGACAACTCCAAACAGAAAGCTCTTTCCCACGTTTGAAAATAGGATGCTTAAGCAAGTGTGGGTGGAGAGATAACGCTGGAAGAACGAATGCTGTGGCTGCAAAACAGCAAACAGAATCAAAACATTGGCCCAGATATGAAAACAGGGATGCCACACAAGTTCCAGTGTTGAAAGGAATACTCTGACGTAGTTACAAACGGAAATATTAACAAGGTCGGGACACAGACTTCTTCAGATGAAAGCTGGGCATAAAAGCCTTGATATTTTTCCAAAGTGTCAGTATTAAGTGCTACATGTATAACTTGAAATGGAAATAATCCCTGCTGCTACTTGGTAGCTACCTCCCCACCATCAAATGCTTCTTTCTAAATCAGAAGTGTTCCTGGTCTGAATTCATTTAAAGAGCTCCCCAAAGAGAACCTGCCTCTCTCTTTTAGAGATTGGTAGACTGAGAAAAATGAGATGACTCCTAAGGAGGAGACTGCTTACTGTAAGAATGACTTCGTTTACACACAATCCACAGGGTTTAAGAGCTGACAGCCTCTGGGTTTCATCAAAGCCTGCTTCCATAGGCGACTTTACCATTTAACTCTCCAGCCTAGAGCTTTAAACAGTTGTCCAAAAGGAAGACCTCAGTCAGCTAAAAGTCCTGTCTAATCACTAGCAGTTTCCCTGCCTTGGCCTTATCAGGAAAGGGACAAGCAACTGTTAGTTCCTCAAATGCCACCCTTATCATACATTAGACACATAAACACACCCCATTCACTAGTGTCTAAGTGTGAGCAGACCTCCATTTCAGAGCAGTTGCTAATTACGTGCACAGTTCCATCCAGGTTTTTGTTTTGTATGGGTCCTTCCTTGAGGAGCTAGCATTCAAGTTGCAGGTTCCAGACCTCCAGGTACTGCACACAGCAGCAGCCCATGTTTAGCATTTATCAAGTAATTAATGTGCTGTCACTAGACAGCTCAAACACCTTTGACTTGAAAGTTACTTCCTCTTGCAATGTCAAATTTTAATTGTTAATAACATTTAATTGCTGATAAACTGAGTACTGGTCCCCTGCCAGTCTCAGAAGATTTTATCAGCAGTTCCTTGAAATTCTATTGCCTTATTATTATTCTCTAAGAAACCATAAGAAAACAAAAGAATGAGCACTGGGCTAGGAATCAAACACCACATGTTTTAGCATCAAGTCTGACGCACAGGGTGAATGACTGCAATGACTTTCCCTCTTTCAAAAATGTGCATGCCTGTTCTTTAAGCACTGCTTCAGGAGCCTGTGATACACCAGAAAGAAAGACACAAAGATCCCTACCGCTGTAGAGCTTATATCCTGCTTCATATTCTCCTCCTATAACTTCGGATTAACTCTTGCCTCCCACACGTGAAGAATGAGAATTTGAGAGTGAAACATTTTTGCTAGAGCTGTGCTGCCCAATACAGTAGGCACCGCTGTCAGTGCAAAAACACATCCTGGATATCAAGGGCTCGATACGATAAAAGGAATGTAAACTATCTCATTTAGATTTTTTATATTGATTATATAATTTATATTGATTATACTGATTATATATTGAAATAAAATTTGATATGGTAGATTAAATACACTTATTAAAATGAATTTCACTCTTTTTTTGACACAGGGTCTCACCCTATTGCCAAGGCTGGAGTGCAGTGGTGAGATCACGGCTCACTGCAGCCTTGATCTCCTGGGCTCAAGCAATTCCCCTGCCTCAGCCTCCTGGGATGTGGACCCAGTGGCACTGTTCACAATAGCAAAGACTTGGAACCAACACAAATGCCCATCAATGATAGACTGGATAAAGAAAATGCGGCACATATACACCAATGGAATACGATGCAGCCATAAAAAAGGATGAGTTCACATCCTTTACAGGGACATGGATGAAGCTGGAAACCATCATTCTCAGCAAACTGACATGAGAACAGGAAAACCAGAACACTGCAAGTTCTCACTCGTTAAGTAGGAGTTGAACAATGAGAACACACGGACACAGGGAGGGGAACATCACATACCTGGGCCTGTGGGTCGGGGGAGGCTAGGAGAGGGATAGCATTAGGAGAAAAATCTAATGTAGATGGCGGGGTGATGGATGCAGCACATCACCATGGTATGTGTTTAACTATGTAACAAACCTGCATGTTCTGCACATGTACCCCAGAACTTAAAGTATAATTAAAAAAAAAAATTATACAAATGGGGTCTCGCTGTGTCATACAGCCTGGTCTTGAACTCCTGGGCTCAAGGGATCTTCCTACCTCAGCCTCCCAAAGTCCTAAGATTACAGGAATGAGTCAGTGCCCCTGACCAAATTTCATCTAATTCTACTCTTTAATGTAACTACTAGGAAGTCAGGCCGGGTGCGGTGGCTCACACCTGTAAACTTAGCACTTTGGGAGGCCGAGGTGGGTGGATCACCTGAGGTCAGGAGTTCAAGACCAGCCTGGCCATCATGGTGAAACCTCATATTTAAAAAAAAAAAAAAAAAAAAAGAAGTTAATCGTGTCTCTCATATTTTTACTGGAGCTCACTGATCTAATTTATTGTCCTTACTATAATGAAGAAGCTGAAGCCTGAAAAGGTAAAGGCTCTTCCAGGACCAGAGCCCAGGTCTCCCCACAGCTAAAGTCAGACCCAGAAGCGGAGAGAGGAGGTAAAAAGATGACAAACAGCCTGGACACAGGAGATAGCAGCAGTGCTAGTTCTGAGCAGCTGTAGGCAAGCCTCCAGACACAGATCAGGCACTCGATGAGTGTACGCTCATCTCTGCTTCTGGATCAGTCCTCTTTCTGCTACCGCCGTGCTGCGGTTATTCCACAGGAATGGCCATTGAAACTGCCCAAGTCCATATAGCACCGGCTAGCTGTGGAGATCCGAATGCCCATCTCTAACTATGACAAGCAAAGGGCAGCGATGCACGGAGTGTGTTTGGGGATTGGGGAAGGCAGTCAGGCAAGGTGGAGGATTCTCTCTTCAATCCTTGTAAGGGCTAAGCAAGTTGAGAGGCTTATGGCAACACGAGAGTGTGTGGGCAGTTCCAGGTTCATGGGTAAGTTTCTTTCAAAGTGTTTTATAGGAGGCTAAGTATGGTAACAGTATGGGGCTTTGTGCTTATCCAATCAAAGATGAAAATTTAAGAACCAGAAAAGAAGGTAGAAGGCAGAACTGTAAGAAAGCATTAATGAAGCGAGGTGTGAAATGAGGGGGTCCTCAGATGGGATAACGTCAGTCAGAAGCCTCTGGATTCAAAGTTTGGTGAGAAAGGAGTAGCATTCCTTTGTGCAGATATTTGAGTATGTGTTCTGTAAGGCAAAGAAAAGCAGTTAGGGAGATTCTGCAATGAGGGGGCGGTTCAAGAGTAAAGAGTCAGAAAGGCATGGTCCTGAAGAGGAGGCTCAGCTTCCAGAGGTGCGGGCCATCTTTGTGCACTTGGATGGAGTTTCGGATGCATGGACTGTTGAATTGGCCAGAGGCAGGGAGGCGACGCACTCACTGCCCTCATCAAGTTGCTATCTACGGGCCCCTAAACCAGGGCAGTGACGACAGTGGGAAACAATAAAAAAGAGAAAGAATCAGCAGAACTAGCAACTGAGTGAATACAGACAGAGAAAAGGCTGAGTGAGCCATGTGAGGCTGGTGTCAGGGAGGGTGGGAAGGATAGGAAGTGCTTAAGGCAGTGGGTCTGGAGCTCAGCTTGAGGAGTTTCAGCTGCTGGTCAATTAGCAGTCACTGGCCCTCAGCTCCAAACCTATACCCCTGTGGCCTCTACTTCAAAGAGGACTCCGCCACCGGCCTGCCTGCCTCGGCCCACCAGGAGAACACCCGCTGCAAGTACGCCTCCCTCTTTGAAAGCCGCGAGTCAAACACGTACCCAAATGACAGGACACCTTCTGTGTGCCAGGCCAGCTCTATAAGCAGGCACCGGGAAGTCAGCAGTGAGCACAAATCCCGCTTTCTGGTGCTCATATGCCAGTGGCTGAGATAAATCGGAGTGCCTCGAGTGCATGATAAAGCCAGCCCAGCTCCTCTCACATCCAGAACTCTTCCAGAGGCATTTTCCAAACACCATTCCCTTGACGTCCTCAGCACCTGCCACTAACTACTGCCTAGGAAGCAATTAACGACTTGCTGACTCAATCCCGGTTATCCAAGAAATAAACAACACTCCATGCAGTTTTGTGACCAAGACTCCAAGACTTTCGTCTCAGGCTCTGAGACTAAAAAGCATCCTACATGGAGACAGTGGCTTGTGGTTTCAGGAAGTTCTCAAACAGTTCTAGAAGAGACTACAGGGGCCAGCTGTACAAAATCTGTTAATTCTAAGTAAATTCTTAAGGCTTCCTTACCTGGTTGGGCTATATAAAGATGCTTCCCCTAAACTACTTGAATTCCAAATACAAGTTTCTTTATAATGCCTGCAGTGAAAGGGTAAAAATGTTTGAGACCTTATGGCCTGAACACATCACAAGAAATCAGCAGTACTGATGTACCCAAGCACCTTTAAACACAAACACTTCTCTAAACACAGAGGTGTCTGCTTCATTATAACACAACTTATGCCAATTTAATGTACTATAGTCAAAACACCAAGATGGCAGGGAACATTTTCCTACAGTGCCTTGTTTACCTCAATGACAACACAAAAAGCAACAGACCTTATCTAACCAGAGTAATGTTTTAGCCCAAGTAACCTCACATTCCACATTACTCCTTAACTCCTAAACACACACACACGCACACACAAAACAGCAGATAAACCCAGCAACAGGTGCGAGACCAGGAAACCCCAAAACACAAGTTTAGCTTAACTCATGAAACTAGTTTTGGGCTTCTAACGACTTCTCTCTGTAATGGAAAAAAAAAAAAAAAGGTTCAACCCATCCACCAAGAGTGCTTGGGTTGCCATTTTTTAGTAAGTAACGCCATGAACACAACGTATCAGAGACAAAAGATGAAAACAAGGTCCTGTGTATTTGAGCAGTTAAAAAAAAAAAGGTTTTCCTTTCATTGAGTTTTAAAAATTACTATCAAATGTGTCTGATGGTACTGTGAGAATAAGGGCACTACAGTCCACTTTAAAGTTATCTTTATTGCTGCGCTGTTCCTCTGACTTTCAAAAGTATGAGGAATTCTCTGTCCTCTGATGGGTAGTGCAAGATGTGCATAATCTGCCCCGGCCTCGAACACGGGTGGATGTGGGCTGAATGTGTGCACTATGGGGAGATACGGCTGAGTGGGGGGTGGGCCTCTGGAACTCAGGAGATTGTGGTGGCTTCTTGTGCTCACAGAACAGAAGAAACCAGGTAGAGACAGCCACAGGTGCACAACTAAGTCACGCTCACTCTGACAGGCAGGCCAAGAGCCAAATCCTTTCCTTCAGAGTTACATGAATTTAATCCCTGGATACAAGGTAGGTATTGTGGAAAAAACAGCTTAAGGAATATGGCTGTTAGTTCTATGTGCTCACTAAAGTTACTTATGAAATTAGGGACCTTTGTTTTGGTAACAATTTAGAGGCTTCCTGGCAGTTTTTTTTTTTAAAAAAACTTTGTTATGGGACCTCCCCCCCCCACATAGGTAGCTGAACAATTATATACAATATACCAAAATCTTCCTAAAAACTGTTTGTTGAGAATATATGCACTCTAAAGCTATGAGTATACCTTAAGAAAAAAGTTTGTTATCTGAAACAAACTAAGCTTGACTCCAGAGATAATTTTGCATCTTCACAAACAAGAATGTCAAAGAACAGAACCCCTGCAGCCCAGCTCAGAGGTTTCCCTAAAAGACCAGAGAAAAGTCAGCATTCTTTAGTCCCCATTCCCCCTCCCCCTTTTCCACCGCAGGGCCTAATGTGGCCAGTCTCACACTCTCAATAGTACCTTTGGGGATTTAAGACAGTACAATTCTGGGTAAGCTCTCCTACCACCCTTGCGGCTGCCCAACTTACTTCCTGCCTCACTTCCTTGCCAAGTTACTCACGTTGAAAGGTTGCTGTCGCCAACAACGGTCACCCTCCTTCCTGCAAGCAGAGGGCAGCTGGGCCAGTTAGGAGTGTATTTTGGGAGGATCTAATCACTTTAACTTTATTTCCTGGGCTGGTTCAGTCTCCTAACCCACCTACAAAGTATCTTGAAAACCAAGTTGTCACAATACAAGTAATTATACACATATTATTTGTAAAAGTTTTCTTACTATAAGTGCATGTTAAGCACTTCACTTGTATGCGTTTTATACCTCCGTAAGAAAACAAAAATGTTAAAAAGGAAGCAGGCCCCTACTTAATGAAGCCAGGGAACTGGCTAGAGCCCTGCAGAAGCCTACCTCCACCCTTCTTTTTCTGACCTCCGGACAAAAAGAGCCAAAGGGAAGGGAGCTGACACTAGCCTTCCCACAGGGTCCAGCCCTTGACAGTGGGTTCTCCAGAAGCTCGCCAGGCGTTCATTTCTCCAGGAGAGCGCCCTTGCTTGGAGGTAGCGCTGCTTGGTTCTCTCGCCCGCCGGCGTCGTGTTCAGGTGTGCAGGTTACCAACCTAGATTCTTCAGATAAGTCACCCTCCTCCGACTCGCCTCCCACCCTGCTCCCTCCGGCCTCGCGACCGGTGCGAAGGGAGTCCCCGACCTGCGACGCCGCCCGGGGCAGCCGCACCGCTCTCCGTCCGAGTCCACCCACTCGCCGTGGCTTTTCGCCTACGCGGCAGGCAAGTTTCATATTCAAAAGGGGAGCTGGCAGGTCTCACAGACACCGCATTCCCGAGAAGTTTCCGAGACGCACAGCGCACGAGTCAGTCGCTTGGATCCCTTTGCGGCTCATGCTGTCCACAGTCGAGGGCGAGTGTAGAAAAGTTACGGATCTCCGCCCTTCTCCTTCAAACCCGGGTCTTGGCAGTGAGCCTCGGAAGCGCCCCTCCCCTCCCCACTCTGACACCAGCCCGGGACCGCTGCGTCTCCAACTGCGCCCAGTGAAACCGCCGGATTCGAATTCGCACTCCGCCCGCCGGCGAAGGTGTGCGCGCCCGCGGGACTGCAGGTCAGGAAGGGAGGAGGGGGCGGCGGGGGCGCCGTCCCATCCAGGTGGGGCGGAGGCGCCGATCACACCCTCCTCGGACGCCCCGCCTGGGCCCGGCCGGCGCGCAGCCCGCGGGACGCGCGGAGCAGGAGCTCGCTGGAGTTTGCCGAGCCCCAGGTCTCCGGAAAGCTGTAGCTCCCTCTCGGAGCGTCTCTTCTGGCCCTCTGGGGAGGGGGTGTCAGGGGCGGGGGTCCTCCAGGGAGCGGGGGGCGGATAGGAGCCCCGGGTCTTGGCACCTGCCCCCAGGCTGAGCAAAGCCCAGAGCACCGCCGGGAGGGGGCGGACCCCGCCAGGGAAGAGCTCGCGGCTCACTGGGGCAGCCGCCGCATCCCGGCAGCTTTAGAGGAGGGGGTCGTGGACTCACCTGGGCGGCGGAAGAGGAAGCGACAGAGGCAGGTCCCCGGCGTGGGCAGGCGCGGCCTCTGCAGCCCCCAGGCAGTGGCACCGAGTGAGCCGCCCCGCGGCCGCCCCCTCCGTTCTTATACGGCGGGCCACGCCTCCGTCCCCGCCCCCGAGCCGCCCTCCCGGGGGAGCCAGGGGCGGGGCGGGGCGGGGCCAGCCCCCGGGACCCTCCCCCCCGCGCTGACGGAGGGGCGGGGCGGACGCTGCCCTCTGATTGGCTCCTCGAGTGAATGGTTGCCGAGAGACGGGTAAATCCTCAGCGGCGGGAAGGGGCGGGGCACCGGGAGGCAGCACTGCGCAAGCGCAACAGAGGGGGCCGCGTCGACGCCCCCTTCACTTCGGAGTTGGTGGGACGCTTTTCTTTCTGCTTGGCGCGCTCTTCTGCCGTTCCTGCCGCAGGGCTGTCTCCCCCAGGCCTTTCCCGGCTCTGTCTGGCTCTCGCAAGCCGGTTTTTCTTCCGCTTCTCTGGGATCTTCGCGCCGGTTCTCCCTCCCCCAGGAGTGTGGCGGGTAACGCCCACGCCTACCTCCGGTGTGTGTTTTTGAACTCCGGAAAACGACGGTTCCTGGGCCCTGAACACCTTTGTGATTCCCCAAGCGAGCCGGCTGAAGGTGAAGGCGTGCTGGGCGGGTAGAGGGCCCCGGGGACCACCTGTGCGCAGTTAGTGGGACGGAGGGCCTGGGGGAGTCCGTCGCCGGCGTCGGCCGCACTGGGAATGCCACGGCACTCGGTCCAGGGTGTTATATAACGTGCAGGCAGGGCTTGGACACCATCCCTTCATTCCGTAGCGAGTGGTTTACAGCCCAGGTTCTGAATTCACGCTAACCTGAATTGAGGTCTCCATTCACCACTTAAACTTTCTGTAAGGCCTCAGGCAAGTCACTTAACCAACCCTCCAAAAACCTGCGTCTCCTCTCTGTAGGATAAGACTAAGAATGGGACAGCTTTGTAGGGTTATGTAAGTACTAAGAAAATACTTGAGAAACAGTTAGTGCAGTCTCTAGTGCCTGAAGAAAGGGTCTGGCAGATGCTATATGTATCAGATAGTAGCCAGTGTTGGACAATGTTATTTATCAATAGACATTACTGTACTTGTATTGATCCTTTACTGGGTGCTGGGGAAAAAGATTGCTTCCCAGATGCGGTATTTACGTCTCCACCGCCCTCCTCTTCCATCCCTGCCTGAAATAAGTGTGGTTCTCGTGTCTGTCGGGCTATGAAGAGTTCTCAAAAGTGTCTTTCCCAGTGAATGAGGAGAGTGAGTGCCCAGGAACTTTAATGGGATAGGACATCAGTATGAGTGCCTACAGGGAAAGCCAGTGATCCTATTGTTGGACACGAAATCAAGACATGTGATCTAATTTTTTGTTTTACTTTTTGTTTTTGAGGTATCACATTCAGTAACGTGCACAAATCTAAAGTGTCCAGCATGATAAATTTTTACATATGCATATTTCTTGGTGTAAAACCTTTCCAGCTCATTCATGCCCCTTCCTATTCAGTATCCCACAAGGGTTACCGCTATTTTAACCTCTATCACCAGAGATTAGTTTTACCAAATGTGAACTTGATATGGATGAAATACATAACACGTACAATTTATGCCTGGTTCTCTTGCTCAGCGGTGTGTCTAGGAGATTCATCCATGTTGTGTGTAACAATGGTCCATTCTTTTTCACTACTCTGTATTACTTCATTATATAAATATTCAACGATTTGTGTACTCATCCTACTGTTGGTGGACATTTGAGTTGCTTCATGTTTCTGCCTTTCATGAAGCTGCTACAAACATTCTTACACATGTCTTTTGGTGGACACAGCATTCATTTACATTCGGTATATATATATACCTATGATTGGATTCCTGGTTCATAGAGCATTCTTATATTAAACTGTAAATATGCCGCCAAACAGTTTTTTAATATAACAATTGACGTTCCAATCAGTGATATGAGATTTCTGGTTGTTTCACATCTTTGCCAGTATTGGTATTTTCAGTCTTTTTAATTAAAGAAAGGGGGGAATGTGATTTAAAATTGATTTTTTTCTGATTATCAAGGATGTTGAGCAATTTTTTCAGATACTTATTATTCGTTTCAATACCCTTTTAATGAAGTATCTGTTCAAGTCTTTTGCCCATTTGTGGGGAGCTGTCTGTCTAAATAATCTATAAGAATTCTTTACATATTCTGAATATGAGTCCTTTGTCCAATGTATGTATAACAAACACCTTTTCCCAATCTGTGTTGACTTTTAATTATCTTAATGTTATCTTTTGATGAACAGAAGTACTTAATTTTAAAGACATCCAAAATTTTAATCTTATCTCTTATGACTAGTGTTTGGTATGTCTTGTTTAAAATAATCCTAAGCTGATAAAAATAATCTTTGCTTTCTTCTAAGAACTTTATTGTTTTAACTTTCACTATCTGTAAGACCTTGGGCAAGTAACTTAACTATCCTTCCACAAACTTCCAACCACAATAAAGTTAATGCAAAAGTATTACATTGGCCTTTGGACCATTTCTACTCTTTCATTGCCTCTTGAATACCATTAGTACAGGCAGCCTCAGGGTAGAACACAGGACAGAAATTCTTAACCTAAAATTTGACCTAGCATGGTTTAGTTCCTCCTTCTCTCTGGTGAAATTTTGTTCGACTCACTGAACAAAATTAGACAATTCTGTGGTAGGGAGGAGGTGAGAGCTAAAAGCTATAAAAGAAACTCTTATATATGAGTTTCTCAAATATATATGCATGTATATATATATTTTTTTTTCTTGGGCCCCTTTTTATTCCTGATGCATTAATGGATTTTTCTAGAATTTTGTTTCAGGGTTTTTTTTTGTTTTTTTTGTTTTTTAATACACTGTGTTCTTTCTGCCTCATAAAACTGGCATCCTGGAGCTGGTAGGAGTCTTAGAAAGTGGCCAAGTTCTGCCCATTGGACATGGAACCAGATATTGAAACCCTTCTTCCTAGATTATTGGTGCCTCCTTCTTAACCAAATTCCAGACCCTGCTGAGCACATCCAATCAGAATAGTTTAAATACCTTCTTTGCATTCTGAATGATTCACTGAATTCACTGATTTATACCTAGGAAAGCTGAGGAACAAAACAGTCTTTAAAATGCAAGTGTACCTCACTTGTAGTGGTGATCTTGAAAGAGTTTTATGTCTGAATAGATTCGTATTTTAAATACTTCAGAAAAGCGTAGAAATTCTACTATAGTCCTGTTGTAAATCAAAAAAGACCTTTTGTATAGTGTCTGGTTATCCACTGATTTATCAGTTTCTTTGAGCAATTTCTTAAGTTTTGAGTTTTTTGTAATAAAAACATTACAAATGTTTATTCAAATGCCCTCATCTAAATATTTTATCTTTCTTAAAATGATTTTTATGTAAAGTTCTTGTCCACATTTAACATACATATAAACACACAGCTCATAAGAGCACACCTCAGTGAATTTTCACAAACTGAATGAGCCTGTGTTCCTAGCATACAGACCAAGAAACAAACGAACATCAAAGCATTTGTGGACACACTTTAAAACCATCACAGTGGCATTGTCTACATCCTAGTGAGTTTCTGGTGGGGCAAAGACATAACTTGGCTTTTCAGTTCCCACCTACAAGTCTCACCAGTAAATCTCTCTCTCCTCTCTGGCTCCTGCAGTCCAATATTTTTCTTGGGTGTTGCAGAAAGAGAACTGAGTTTGGAATAAAATGGTGTAAGTTTCATTTGGAGCAAAGTCCAGAAGTAATGGAACATAGAGCTGGTCATATGTGGTGGGACAGGAAAAGAGGAAGGGGCTGCATCTTCAGGCATGGCTTTGGCAGCAGGCTCAAGCACAGGATGGCAGCAGAGGCACTGCCACCAGAGTGGCATGAAGGGGCAAGGTAGGGATCCAGAAAGGGGGTGGGGTGATGGTGGCAGTGCCAGAGAAAACAGCATGCCAGATATTAGCAGTGCTGACTTTATCCCTCCAATCTAGGTGTCTCTGGACTCCCTTCCTGCCCACCCCCCAGCAGTGTGTCCCTGGAGAAAGGATGTAGGCTTGAGTCAGATGGCAGGCATCCCTTTACCAGGTAAAATGAAACCTTAGACAAATGGCTTAACATCTCTGAGTCTGAGCTTCCTAATGCAGAAATGGAGATGATAACGACAGTTAGCCTACCTACTTCAAGGGGTTGTATGCCCATCAAATGAAGTGACGATCATGCGAAAGCAGTTGCCCCATTCACAAGATGTGTCTGATTGCCAACCTTGTACCCCTTTCTCATTTCACTGTCAAGACAGCTTGGGAAGCAAGTCAGATGAGAGGAGAGAAGGGTAGATTCTGAACGCCTTGCTGTGGCTACCATCACTTCCAGGATGCCAGATTTCTGATCTAAGGATTAACATTTTTCAAATCTCCCTTCTGCGAAAAGGGATTTCATAAAAACGCAAATTGTGACTTGATTATTTCATTATATCTCATGACCAACCACTGGGCCCACTCTGAACTTGCCTTATATTTAGACCCAGGATGTCTTTCTCACCATCTTGCCAGAATGCCTGAAGCTTGCAGCACTGGAGTCCATTCCTGCTGGGGGAGAGATTCTGGTCATTCCCACATAGCTTGCGAGAGGAAGAGTCCACCCGACTTCCAGGGGTGGCAAACCCTCTGAACAGGTGTCATTCTCAGTGTTCAGACATTGGTCTTCCAGTCCTTATCAGTCTTGATTCTTAGTTGTAAGCACTCAAAAATGACTCTGCTGGCTGATATAAGCAAAATGGAATTTATTTCAAAGATATTAGTGAGCACACAGAATTAGCAGAGTACCTGGAGAACTTGGCCAGTTGGCTCTGCTCCCAAAAACAAGGTCTGAAAATCATACTGTGGAACTGGCCCAGGAAAACGCCATGAAGGACGCAGGCAGCATTGGCACTGCTATCTCTGGAAACTGGATGTAATTGTCTCTGCCACCACACTGTCACCTGTAGATAGTCAGATTCTCTGTGAACCTGTGTCCCTGCTTCTTCCCGTCACTGGTTTCTGATTCGAACCCAGGGTGGGTGGGAGTCTCTCAAATCAGCAGAGCCCAGATGGTATGGCCAAGCCCTGGCTGCCAAGAAGGCTGGTGGACAGATTATCTGATGTTTTAAGCTTTAAATCTGGGAAGTAGACCTTGCCTCCTAAAGGTAGAGCATTCTCCAAACAGAGGAAAGAGGTTCAGGTGCTGGATGGCCGGAATACGCACGTCTCCCTTCCGGCCTTCCGCCACAGTCTCTTGTGAGCGTTGCCTCAACAAATCCGCATTCTTTAATCCAGCTAGCTGTGGGGACACAGATGCAGACAGGATTCTGAAGCCTCTGCATCTGAGGGCCACAAAAATAAACGCTTGGGAAGCTCCTAGGAGGGATACCATCCAGCTGACCTGGCCCTGCCAGTATTTTCTGCTCTTGGCCAGGTGACACTTTTCCTCTTCAGAATTCCTAGAATAGGCACTCAGTGAATATCTGATGGAAAAAAAACAGAAAGGACAAAAAAAATAAATAAAGAGGCCTTGGGTAACCATCCCTCCCTCAGGTCCCAGGATCCATCCCTGGCCCTGTGTGATATCATTCACTTCACTGCTGTGGGCCTCAGTTTCCCCATCTGTTAAAGGGAAAAAAAAAAAAAGACCCAGCCTGGCCAGCCTGCAGCACCTCCAGCTCCAGCAGTGAGCGTCAAGGAGCTAAAGGGTGTGGGGCTCGCCGCCCACGGCGCTTCATGAGGTTGGTTGCACATAATGACAGTGTCCCAGAGCTGGCGCTTGTGTAACAGGCGGATTTACCGAGAGGGGGTGACTGTTTGCTCAGCAGCCGAGAAGTCTATAATTAGACTGTCACAACATCAGCAAAAGTACAGGATCAATGTAATCAGAGAAGAAATGGAAAAGAACACGGCATCAGTAAAAGCCTCCAGTGGTTCCCCGTGGTTTCCGGAGCACTAATCACCAAGGCGAGGTTCAATGTCCCGCTTGTGGATTTCCTCCTGGGTGATGACCAGGTTGGTTTAGGCCGACTCTGCCTGACCCTCTGACCAGCCTGGTTCTCTTCCTCCTCTCTCCCTTCTCCCCTCCCTCTGCTCATTGAGTCTTAGCGATGAGGGACCAAAGGACACAAGACGTGCACCCGAACTCTGTGGCCCATGCATCTCTGTCCCTCATGATGTGCATGGTGGGGGAAGAACCAGTCGCTTAAAAATGCACATTTCTGGGCCCCATCTCAGCCGTACTGAAGCAGAACCTCTGGGGGAAGAGCCCTGAAATCTGCATCCTCAGATGATTCTATGCCTGCTGAAGCTGAGACACTGCCAGGCTAAGCCACCCTCCTGCTGGTTATAGACTCTCCCTCTTGCATCTATTCTGTACCGGGTGTAGTTAGAGTACAGTCAGGCTGCAGCAAGATTCAGGGCAATCCAGGTTACAGAGGCTTTCCAAAGTCAGGGAATGATAATGCACTGCTTATTTCCTTTCTAGTCACATTAAGAATTCCAAGGTGCCAACATGTTCCTCCCACTAATCCTCATGGCCTCTGAGCCAGGGGTAGTGTCTAGTGTCATTAGTTTCTTTCCACCAAAGTGGATCCCAGCTCAGATCTGTCCCCAGAGGATTAGATCTGAGGGCTTCCAGTCTCTCCCTGAGCCTGATCCTCATAGAAACTATTTTTTAAATCTGTGAACTTTTACTTTGTTTCTTAAATATTTTTACTTAATTAAACGTAAAATTATACTACAGAAAAATCAGGAAATGCAGAGAAGCAAAAGGAAGAGATAAATCATAGCTAACCCCACAGCAATTGTTCTGTTACTATGTTGGTGTTCATCCTTCCACGTGTGTGTGTGTGTGTGCACACTCACACTCACACTCAGACTCACACATTCTATTCCTGTCTCAATCAGGGGCCCCGAGGCAATGTGAAGGGCACATTGGAACAGAGTATTGAGGAGAGCTGATGGGGCAAGGTTAAGGGAAACCTTAACAAGGCATGGGCAGCCCCATAGGATTGGCAACCAGTGGGGAACATTTCCACCCAGGCCTGAAGGCATGGGAGGAGAGAAGTTACCAGAACCTGGGGAGATTCACCGCAGCTCTGAGGAGCTGCAGCCTTTCGCTGCAGTGGGCAAGTCCACCCTGATCATCACATACATGGCATATCAAGAGCAGGACTGATTGTGGTCACCCTTAACGTGCTCCCAGCAGGGAGGGAGCCAAAGGAGAAACACCTGAACTCTTCCTGCCCTCTGACTGCCTGTGCGTGCCTCCCACTGGCAGACCCAACCAGGAGTCCGCCTCCCGAGACCCAGCGGAGTTAGTTAGAACATTGTAGAGAGGGTGTGGATAGCCAAATGAAGACCCAGTGTGCTTCTCATGTGTGTTTATGAGTTTCCAATACAATCAACAACAATGGAAAGAACTTAGATTTTAAAAACTCTGTATCCTCGGTAATTTTTAAGAGTATAAAGGGGTCCCAAACCCAAAATGTTTGAGAACCATTCCACTACTCTTTGCCTGTGGGGGTTCAGAGCAGGGGGATCCTATTGGATTATGGGATCAAACGGATTGTCACTAGTTTCCTTGCCTAAATCATAGGCGATTACAAAGCAGATTCTACACTGGAAAACTACAGAGTCTGCAGGAACGTGGAGAAGTCATCTGGTCCTCTCTTCTTGGCTTTGGGGAGAGTGACTCCCCGTAGGCTGTGGGCTTCCCTGCCCCTGGCTACCTCATGGGCTTGCTGGTGGCCAGGTTGCCCTGTGTTCTTGTACACTCGGTTGTCCTTGAGTTGTCCTTAAACCTGACATTTAAGGACCCCTGGGCCAAGCCCACATCAGGTCAGGGTTGGAAATCTTCCAGGGGAATTGAGAGAATCTAGTTTGCCTGTTTAAAGACCACAATAGTAATATTTATCATCTCATTTGTGATGAAGACTGAAGTTTATGGTTTTGTATTTTTCAGTAGGAGAGTATGATTTTAATTATTTGTCAAGAATTATAAGACATGCTTGTAATGTGCCCTAGTCTAGTAAGGAGTAAATATTAGCAATTGGTTTTTTTGTTTTTCGTTTTTTTGAGACGGAGTCTTACTCTGTCACCCAGGCTGGGGTGCAATGGCACAATCTCGGCTCACTGCAACCTCCACCTCCCAGGTTCAAGCGATTCTCTTGCCTCAGCCTCCTGAGTTGCTGGGATTACAAGTGTGTGCCACTGCACCCAGCTAATTTTTGTATTTTTAGTAGAGACGGGGTTTCAACATCTTGGCCAGGCTGGTCTCGAACTCCTGACCTTGTGATCCACCTGCTTCAGCCTCCCAAAGTGCTGGGATTACAGGAGTGAGCCACTGCGCCTGGCCTAGCAATTGTTTTTTAATAGTAGATATTGGGGGTTGTAACAAATGAATTTTAGATACTCCTAGGGAAAGACTGGAATAGAATACTAGGTGGGGTATAAAATCATTGGTGTTCCTTACGTAAGAGAGAAAGGAAATAGAAAAATGTATGTCATAGGCACCCTGGGCTGGTGTCCAGCATCCATTTTTCCTTCCCCAATTAGGGAGCCAGGCTGCTTGAGTAGAATTGATACCCCCAGCCCCAGGGCTGGGTCCTCACTGGCCTAAGCCCATCCGTGTAATTCCATCCCCTCACCCTATGACCGTTCAAGGATGAGCAGGTATCTCATGCCTGCACTCAGTGGTTGGAGAAAGAGAAACAGAGAGCATTCATCTTGTCTGGGCAGGATGCTGGAATGGCTGTGTTGGTTTGCTGCCCTGAGAAAAGCCAGTGTATGAGGAAGTCTACATACTCCCAAGGGCAGAGCCAAAAACTCAAAGACAACGAAGGCAGGAGACCATACTGTCCCCACACTCTCATCTTCCAGAAGCCCACAGCTCAGCTCCTTATAAGTGTTTAAGCCAATTTAATTATATTTTCTGATACTCAGCAACCAAGTGTGTCTGATATCATTAAATATTTTTTCCAATTCAAATGCTGTCAAGAAAAAGTGGGACTGTGATGTTAACCCAAGAAAAACTGTCAAACCTGACCATTTAAGGACAACCCTGATTTTACATCATCCGCACTGAAGCTGACCTCCCAAATGATGTCTTCTGTGACTTAAAGTCCCCCTACTCGACCTTCCATGTAGGCATTTCCTGTAATGATATTTTTCTTTCCAAATAAACTCTCCGTCCCTGTTTTACCGTGTGGTGACCAAGCAACATAAACCTGAGCCTCCACAATCAATGTTTCTCAGGTATTGAGGGAAATGGAGCCTACAAGGGCAGCCCCACACACGTCATGATGGACATTTGAGCCGACCCATGTTCCAGGTCCTAGAACAGAGTAACTTCCCCATCTCAACACAATAAAATGATAATCTGAGGATACCTGTCTCATGGAGATGTTGTCAGGATGAAGTGAGCTAATTCCTGTACCGTGAGTGTCTGGCAAACAGGAAGTTTTCAAAAACTGTCAGCTAGTATTACTCAGGAGGCTTCCCTCCCTGGGACTAAGATTCCTCTCCCGAAAAAGGGGGGAATGTTCCAGAAAATCTCCAGGGCCCCTTCCAGCTCCTCTGAGGCAGGAGCTTCAGAGATCTTCTCCTTGAGGAGCAAGGGACCCTGACCAGCCACTGCCCACTATTCACCAAGTGAGGTCACAGGGACTGTCTGCTAGGTGGCCCCCAGGCCCCTCAGGGAAGACATTGATGTTAGTTTTTTTTTTGTTTTCGGTGTAGAAATTGCAGCATAGAAACACAGGGCAAGTCCACCCTGATCATCACGTACATGGCATATCAAGAGCAGGACTGGGCATGCATGGAGTCTAAGACACTGTGTCATTCTGTGGGGCTCAGTCTCCTTACTCATCCATACAATAGGGTGTCACTGCCTGTCACTTGGAGTGACCGTGAGAATTCCATAAGATAACCTGTGTGACCTGTGAAAGTGTGTGTCCCATCACGGCCCCTGGTGCATATCTGTTTCCTTCCTCTTTCTGGAACCTGAGGCCGCCAGCTACCACTGCCATGAGAAACAGAGTTGGAAAGAGCTCTACCTTAGGTTGCAACAGAATAAGCTCTTGCAGCTGGCTTCAGATAATGAAGAGTATTTTGAAAGCTGCTGGGGTAATGAGGAGACAGGAGTCTCACAGGGACCCTGGACAAAGGGAAAGCTGACTTTACAGGACTGAATCTGGGGACTCAAATGTGTCCTGGCAAAATCTAGGAACCCATTTTTCTCATGGCTCTCTCAGCAGCATATTTCTGATGATTGATAAGACCTGATTACTTTTTCTAGAGTATTCTCCCCTAACGAATTTTCAACTCCTTTGCTACCCTTTCTTTCTTTCTTCTTCTTCTTTTTTTTTTTTTTTTTTTTTTGAGATAGGGTCTCACTCCATTGGCCAGGATGGAGTGCAATGGCACAATTACATCTCACTGCAGCCTCAACCTCCCAGGCTCAAGTGATTCTCCCACCTTAGCCTCCTGAGTAGCTGGGACTACTGATGTGTACCATGCATCACCATACCTGATATCTTTTTATCTTTTTATTTTATTTTTTTATTTTTTTATTTTTTATTTTTATTTATTTTTTTTTTATTTTTTATATCTTTTTATTTTTTTATTTTTTTATTTTTTTATCTTCTTTTTTTTATTTTTTATTTTTTTATTCTTTAAATCTTTTTATTTTTTATTTTTTGTAGGGATGGGGTCTCACTATGTTGCCAGGGCTGATCTTGAACTCCTGGGCTCAAGTGATCCTCCGACCTTGGTCCCCCAAAGTGCTTGGATTGCAGACATGACCACCACACTTAGCCTCCTTTGCGATCTAAAGTTCACACTCCCTGAGAGAATCTGATGGGGAAAGCTAGTACCAGCGACTTTGGGAACAAAGTTTGTTTCTGGCAGCTTCTAGGTTAGGTGTCTCTCGTCCAAATGTGCTCAACTGAGGACATGGGGGTGGGATCAAAGGGCACAGAATAAGGCACAGGTAATTAAGGTACAGCCCAGGGAAGCTTCTCTCAGGAGAGGGGATGCCAAAAGCCTGAGGGTTCACAGCTGGATTGAGCTGTCAGTTCCACGGACACATCTGTAACTACAGGCAGCTTGGTGATGCAGCTGTTACTCCCTCCTTTCTCATTGTCTTATTTTGGGCAGAACCATCCCAGGGCAAAGATCCTCTCCTATCAAGCTGGTGACATTCCCAAAGCAAAAGGGACCGCCGTGTTATAAACCTGTGAGCTGTTACAGCCTTTCTCCCCGGTGGTTCATTTTTGTATAAAAGAATAAAATAATCACAGGCCTGGCACTTGCAGACTATACAGGGAAGGTTTTGTGACCACTTTGGCCCTAACCTGTGCCAAATTAGCCAAAGCCGAGGGTGAGATGCCTGTTGTGGCCTGGCCTCTGGGGATGCAGGATTCCTGTAACAGTGTTTAGAAACCTGTTTGTGAGCCCTCAGGTTCACAGCCATGTAAACCTGAATGACGGGACAGCTCTCCCTTGTTCTTGCTTACTGGAGGAGATGGGCAGAGGGTGAGACAGAGTAGATAGCTGAAAGTCACAGCAGGCAGGAGGATGCTCTGATCACTGTGCTGTATCTGAGCAGAGAACCCACACTGAGGACGAGGCTGCCCTGGAAGAGGATGGAAGGTCTCATCTCCAGGTGTCAGTCACCTGGATACGAGGGATGTCTCTCAGATTGGAAACAGTGCTGCACTCCCAGGGAGGACGTCCCTCCCCTAAGTCTTGACCTGAAGGGTCAAGAGAGGCCCATCTGTGAGGTTTACATTTATTCCTTTTTTGAAGACACTGTTCTTCAAACTTTGAGATCACTGGAGCCATCTGGGGGCACTTGTTATAAAGGCACATTCCCGTGTCCCGGCCCTATTCAGCCCATTACTCTGCAGCTCAGGGATGGGACCTAGGCATCTTTGATTTTTGTAAGTAGCCCCTGATAGCCCATGTTCTGCAGGAATAAGTGTTAGTTCTCATATCCTGAAGAAATGCCAGTTTAGGCAGTTCCATTCAGAATCTTCATTGTTAAACAAGTCACCCCTAACACCCTCAGCCGCGGGCATACTCACACCCTCCTTCTTTCTCTTTCCAACTGATCCTGGAAGGCCCCGGTGCTTCATCTGCCTGTTGATACAGACCGCTCCTCACAAGGACCACACTTGAAGAACCAAGTCTAATAGGAAGGTTTTGCTGTCAAGTAGGTCCAGCTTCACAGCCCAGCTCTTGCTGGCTGTGTGGACTTTGGCAAGCTCTTTAAACTCTCTGTGCCTCAGTTTCCTTTTCTAAGAAATGGGGATAAGAAAATCAGCCTCATCGGGCCATTGGGAAGAATAAGTGATATGACAGAATAAGGGCTGGATAAGAAGAAGTGCTGCTCTCCATGCTGGTGACAACTATTGCTATTATGATTTTCATGTCCCTGGAAAGGCTGGGTGGGGTAATAGAGTCTGATTAGAAACTCACTTGCAGTACTGTATTTGTCAAGGGACACATTCCGCAGGAATGAGTGCTAATTCTAATGTCCTGAAGAAATGCCAGTGTAGGCAGTTCCATTCAGAGCCTTCGTTGATAAACAAGTCACCCCAACACCCCTCAGCCCCGGGCATACTCACCTCCTCCTTTCTCTTTCCAACCCATCCTGGAAGCCCCCGGTGCTCCATCTGCCTGTTTGCACAGGCCACGCCTCAGTTAGGAGCGCGTCCCCCACCTTCACATCACAGCTGTGCACGTGCCTGTGCAGCCGCCGTGAGTGCTCTGAAGTCTTAGACTTCTGGTTCAAATAGTCTTCCAAAAACCCATGTTCCCCATTGGAGAAATAGGATATTCCGTGGGGCCAGATATCCAGGTACACTGAGAGATGGTTCAAATTAGCTGTTTCACTGGTTTTATGCACATTGATGTTTCAAGATGCCTACTTTTATTTATTTAATTTTTTTAGAGACAAGGTCTCACTCTATCACCAACACTGGAGTGCAGTCACATAATGATAGCTCACTGCAGCCTCAACTTCCTGGGCTCAAGCGATCTTCCCACCATAGCCTCCTGAGTAGCTGGGACTACAGGCATGTGCCATGATGCCTGGATAATTTTTTATTTTACTTATTGTTTTTTTTGTAGAGGTGGAGCCTCCCTATGTTGCCCAGGCTGATCTCAAACTCCTGGGCTCAAATGATCCTCCCACCTTGGCCTCCCAAAGTGCTGGGATTAACCACTTCACCCGGCCTGAAGATGCCTACCGTTATATTGAGCATTTGGCAATTCCCAAACTCTGCTCAACATAATTTAATCTTTGGAGATGAAAAAAATTACCTTTAAATCTTCCAAAGCTCTGCTGTCCTTATTATGGATAACCATAATCATTATGAGAATGATATTCCTGAGAATTCCTAAATGGGCATGTCTAATAGTTAGAATTCAGGGTAAACCAGCTTCTACTTCATTGAGCTTAAAGCTCTGGAAAGCGTTATATCTGTCCCGCACAAAACCAGCTGGGAATCCTGGGTAGAAAGAGGTTCACAGGTGAGGGTTCCAGTCTTGGCTCTCTTTAACTTGCTATATGTCCTTGGGTAAGTTGCTTCTCCTCTCTGAGTTTGGGGTTCCCATTCACACAGCAAGGGTGTTATCCCTAGGTCCTATGGCCCCTCTGGCCTATAGTCTGTCTCTCTTCAGGGGTAGGGGATTGGCCTTCATGGGTCCACAGAATGGCACTAGTTTAGCAGGTTAGAGCGCAGTTAGAACTGCCCTTGCTGCAGTGATCCAATTCGAAATACATTTTTATTTGTTTTGCACTGAACAAATTCCCCAGGGCAGCCATCCAAGCGGAGCGAGGTTGGTGGTAATGGAGAAAGCCCAAGATGAGGACGTAGTTTCCAGGACCAAAAACAATAGCAGAGTCTTGCTGACGCCAGGACAGTGAGAGGAATAGTGGACAGCTTGTCTGGGCACCCACTTGTTTGGTCACAAGGCGCCAAGCAGCGGCCCTGCACGTTCACGTCTGGGAGGGCAGGGCAGGCTTCTTAACAGCTGTCATTTCCAAAGTGGCACCTGGTGATGTCAGCCTGAGGATCTGACATCTGAGGTGGCTTGTCCCTTCACCTGGCCTGCCTCAGTGGGTCTCTTGTCACACTGATTTGAGAAAAGGCTTTGGAGGGTAGATGATGGGGCCTTTTGAGCAAAGCTACCCCAAATCCTCTGTTGGGTTTACCTCATCTCCACACTCATCCTTGTGCCTGCTTCTTCCTGGCTGAATCTGGCCAGGCACTGGAGAAGTTGCAGCTGAAAGAGAGGACAGACTGCCTGGTCTGGTAGCGAAAGTCACAGTAGCAGCCAAGAATTAAGTGCCCATGTGTGCTGGGGCCTGTACCCAAGGCTGTTTCCTGGAGGTAGGATCTATTGTAATATATGGAAAAAGATGAGGCTGGAGACATTAAATGGTCTATTAAATCCTCAGGGCTAGTAAGCTGAGGAGCCAGGATTCGAACTCAGGCCAGCTGGGTCCAGAGTTGGCCCCTCTTGAACAGCAGTGCGTTCTTGAGGATGACAGGAACCCCTGGACAGCTCCTGGGTAGCTCTGGCAGCCTCCTCTCCCCCTCCTCTCTCTCTCCTCTCCCCCTCCTTTCCCTCTCCTTTCTTGGAGCTTAATGCTGAGCCCTAGAGGGAAGCAGACCTCTGCCTAGAGAAGTTTCTACTGTTTACACAGTACAACCTGTTTTGTTCCTTTTTTCCTGAGGGACTTGGGTGTAACCACCTCGGCCGGGACCCACAGGCAGTGGGCAAAGCCTCCGCCCATCAAGCACCAGCTCTAGGAATGCTCCCAGGTCGCCAACAGGGGTGATTGCTAAAAAGATCACTTCTTGAACCCACCTCAAGCCCTCTAAATGAGAATTTTAAGCAGCTGGAGGGATAATTTGGGAACCCCTGGCATAGGGAGTGGAGGCCTCAGCTTCTGGGTGAAAGACCTGGGCATGTATGCCAGGCAGCCTTCTATAGAACCTCCCTGAACTTTTGCTCCCTCTGTAAAATGAGGACAATACTAATGCCTAATTCTCATCACAGCTTTATTGTGAGGGGAACTGTGATCACATATGTAACAGCTTTTCCATGAATTTTGGTACCTAGCTAACTCAAACTCAGAGCTTGACAAGAATCATCTCCATTTTTAAGACATCCAGACAGGCCAGGAAAGCTCAGGAATGGCCCAAGGTCCCACCGCTTAGAAGTAGCCAGATCCAGGCTTGCTCTTGGCTCAGTCTGAATCAGAACTAACTACCCTTCCAAATACTGGCTTCACGCAAGTCCAATGTCATGCTGATCTGGTACCCATTGTGAGGTAAGCCCCGCATTCTAGAGATCGAACAAAGCAGAGATGCCCAGCAAAGGTGTAAGAACCATTCCACACACAGGAGAGCCTGAGAAACGCCTCCTGCTGATCAAAACCGCCACTGTGGGCATTCAGCACACTTTTTACCTGCACGTGTCTCAGCCTGCAGATAGGAAACCCCAGGGTGACAAGAATCTTCAGCCAAACCTGAGGTCACATTGTGGGCAGTGACTTCAACTGCTGCCTCTCATCAGATGTTTTGTCTGAAGCATTATCAGGGAGCATGGAGACATCGAGTCAGATCCTGGCCCGGGAGCAGTGCCCCGTGCTGATTCCGTTCCCTTTGCCCCCAGCTCTTCACAGCTGAGTCAACATCACCATCTGCAGGCTTGCTCCGCCCAGCCCTCAAGCCACACTGGCCTGAGAGGCCGCCTTCAGCTGCCTCAGCTTCCATCAAGGAGCTTAGCGACCTTCCTGAAAGCCCAGGCACAGGCCAGAGTGTACCCAAGGCCCAACTGGTACTCTTGGGAACTCTGGTTCTGCATATGAGATCTTGTGCCTAAATTTCCAAGCATGAGTCTTTCTGGGTCTCCAGTTTGTGTAACACATATTATTTTATTAATAATATTAATTGCAAAAGAGTTGTTAATATTTAACCAAGGACTGACTGATGGTTGGGCATTGTGCCATGTGCTCTACCTGCATGATCACAGGGAATCGTCACAAGTAGAACCATTATTATTCCCATATGACAGATAAGGAAACTGAGATACAAAGAGTTGAGTGATTAGCCAAGCCCAGCAAGTGACAGAGCTGGGAGTGAGCCAGGGCTAGTGGATGGTAAAGCCCATGCTACACTGACATGGCCACCATCCTGTGCCCCTGGTTTGATAATCTGCCCCCGTTCCAGATCCTGCCCATGCCCCAGGGTCCTGCCCACCTACAGACCACGTGTGGCATCCACGGAGACATCCTGTATTAGTCTGGGTTCTCCAGAGAAACCGAACCAGTAGGAGATATATGTATATGTTTATTCTAGGAATAAACTCATATGATTATGAGAAAGAGGAAATCCCACACTATGCCAATTGCAAGCTGGAGGACCAGGAAAGCTAGTGATGTGATTCAGACTGAGTCTGAAGGCCTGAGAACAAGAGAAGCTGCTGGTTTTAAGTCCCAGAGTTTGAAGGCCCAAGAACCAGGTGCTCTAATGTCCAAGGGCAGAGAAGATGGATGTCCCAGATCAAGAAGAGAGAAAAAGAATTCACCCTTCCCAAGGCCAGGCATGGTGGCTCACGCCTATAATCCCAGCAGTTTGGGAGGCCGAGGCGGGCAGATCACGAGGTCAGGAGTTTGAGACCAGCCTGACCAACATGGTGAATCCCCGTTTCTACTAAAAATCTAAAAATTAGCCAGGCATGGCGGCTCATGCCTGTAATCCCAGCTACTCAGGAGGCTGAGGCAGGAGAATTGCTTGAACCCAGGAGGCAGAGGTTGCAGCGAGCCAAGATCAAGGCATGGCACTTCAGCCTGGGCGACAGAGCGAGACTCTGTCTCAAAAAGAAAAAAAAAAAAAAAAGAATTCGCCCTTTCTTTTTTGTTCTGTTCAGGCCCTCAAAGGATTGGATGCTGCCCACCCACACTGGTGGGGGTGGTCTTCTTTACTCAGTCCATGGATTCAAAAGTAAATCTCTTCTGGAAACAGCCTGACAGACACACAGAAATAATGTTTTGCCAGCTCTCTGGTCACCCCTTAGTCAAGCTGACACATAAAATGAACCAACATGGGCCCCGAGGCCCCAAGTCCCATCTTCCTGGACTTGGTTCTTTCTGTACTCTGCAAGCAGGTCCTGCTGGTTCCTCTCCAGGCCTCGGCAAGTCCATTCACATTGACTCCACCCTAGTCTATGTGACTCCTTAGCTAGGCCCACTGTATTTCCAAAGCCTCCCAACCTGGGTCCCAGCTTCCAAGTTTATCATGTTTCCATCTGCCCTGCTGGTGGTGGCTGCCAAAGGTCTCCTCCCAAAGGATTGCTGCTATCCTCAGCAAAACCTTCCAGCCCCTCATTGCAGGGGACAGGGTTGGAGACCAGACTTTAAGCCTGGCATTTAAAGCCTCACAGACTGACCCAAGTTCCCTTCAGCCTGGTCTCCCCACATTGCCCTCGACCCCTTCAGTCTGTCCGGTGAGCCTCCTTCCTGTGCCTCATATATACTTGGTGATTTCTCATTTCCATTCACATCAATGCGTCAGTGTAGAAGTTACTCATTCAGACATTTGAAAATATGAATTGAGCACCTACCTGTGCTAAGGATCAATTCAGGCACAGTGAAAATCAAAGCCCAGTCTCTGTCCTATGGAGCTTGTAGATGAACTGAAGAAACAAAGTTTGGTGTCTTTGAGGAACCAAAAGCCAGGGTCATGGAGCCGAGTGAGCTAGGGGATTGTGGCTTGAGAGAAGGTTGAAAAAGTCGACAGGGCTGGGTGATGCAGGCGCTTGTCAGCCACACAGAGGGCTCAGTGTGATCTTGGTACAAATTCAAAGCACTAGTAGGCTTTAAGCATGGGAGCGACAAAATCTGATTTCACAAATGCTGCTGTTATTCTTGAATCATCCTGGATTCCTGTCTGATCTCTCCACTAGGCACAGAGCTCCTGTCTCACTCCTCTCTGCATCTGCAGAGGCTGGACCACAGGGAAGGGAGCAGAACAGTTAGTGGGATGTTACAATGTTGGCGACTGCCCTTATCAAGCTTCAGCCCCATGGAGGAGCATTGTGGGGGTGATATGTGGAAGGGAGTGCAGGACAAACCTGGTGCAAGGACCAGCCCTCTGCAGGGTTAACAAGCCCCCTGGAAAGGTGATTGAGGAAAACTGAGCAGGAGCTGAAATTGTTGAGCAGGAGGTGGATGGAATCAAGCAGGGGGGACTGCCCAGGGGGTGACAGAACCACCCATGAGAAGCCACTGGAGGCATGTATTGTGCAACAGTGGGAGAATGGAGGGCTAGTCTTAGCGGGGACACAGGATGGCATGCTTGACTTGGGAGCTGGGGCCTGAAGCCTGGTGCCGTGGGGTGCTGTTAGATGGCTAGGAAGTCCATGGGTGCCCACCAGACCCACACCCTATTCAGAGCACGGCAGTCCCAGGCAGCTCCTTAATACCCCATGCTGGGGATCATGTGACCCTGCAACTATAGCTATAAATAACCAGTTGATCTGTGGCTCAGCACCTGACTCAAAGAGAGCTATCTACAGGCTCATCATGATGAAGCAAGAGACCTGGGGTGGCCTGACACAGAACTCAGAGCCAGAAAGAAATGATCACCCCAGCTGCATGCTCTTGGGGAGTAGCGCTGTGGGTCGAATGGGGAGGACCAAGACTGCTAAGGTGGCTAAGCTTTGCTCCTGCTCCCTGCATCCTGCCAGCAGCCCCCAAAAGTGCCTGAGTGCACCTCTGGTCCTTGCACCCTGAAAGCACCAAATACAACAGACCACACGCTGCCACGAGCTGGGTTGAGGCCAGGTGCTGCTGGGCTACACAGGCGTCTTCTCCAAGGCTTTCTGTGACAATTGCCCAGAGCGACCACATGGACCAAAATTTGCCCGGAAAGTCTTCAGTACATTGAGAGCCTGCAAGCACTGGGTGGTAAATGATAGGACCAGAGACCACAGAAAGCCACAGGAAAATTCTTGTCAGGGCCAGCAGCAGACACGAGGAGTGAGAGGCTGTGAGTGGCTGCCTGGCTGGAAGGGATGAGCAAAGCCACCGGAGCTCAGTGAGATGGTATGGAAAGCAAATGGAGAAACGATGGCACAATGCCTGGAATCCCCACGTGGGGTGGCTGGCAGGGAAAGGGGAACTGTGCAACCAGATGTTTGCTTTGCCTCCTGGATGGAAAGCACTCCACATGGAAACTTTCCCGGCCCTGTGAGGTCGGACACCATGAGCAGCCCCTCTTCCACAGGGCAAGATGGCGGCGTCCGCCAGCCAGACCCTCTGTGACCACTTGTGAGGACCACTGGCCGGAGGGCAGCACCACAGCACCGTCCTTGGCTTCTCCCTCTTCGGTTCCCACTTCTGGGTTGGACAAAGTAGGATAACAAACCATTTTCTCCCCAAGTTTACAGACCTGGCTCTAGAAAGAAGACCCACGGGAAGGGAGCCACGGCCAACCGGAGGCTGGGAAATGTTTCCTTTGGTCTGTGGTGGGGGCTGATGTTGGCGCGCTCCCTTCTTGTCCACAACAGGATGGCACAAGCGAGAGCAAACAAAACCGAAGCCAATGCAAAGGGCTTCTTGGCCTTCCTCAGTGAGAATGACCCAGGAATCAGGCCAGAAGTAGGAGAGGGGCTCCTGGGTTTGAGGTGGGGACGAGGAGACCCTGTGGGAAAGCTAGCTACCTCCTGGGTCCTGCTAAGTCTGACAGTGACTTGTGTAAACAAAGGGCGGACAATGTTGAGGGCTTCTGTGTATGGGGTGCATGTGTGTTTTGCCTACCCCAATCCTCTCCTTGACTTCAGCTGCCAGGACTTAGCACCTCTTCTCCCCAGTAGGCCACGGGACACCTCCCTAGAGACCCTTCTCCTTTTTCATCCTGTCTGTGTGTGTCAGGTTGGAGGTGGTAACAAGCAACCCCAAAGTCTCAGTGGCTTACAACTATGAGCGTTTATTTCTCACTGAAGCCACGGTGAGTGGGCAGGCCATTCTCATGGCAGCGGATAAAGCAAGCATGGCGGTGGAGCAGTCTCTGCTAAGACCTAGCGTGTGTCATGTCCTTTCACATTCTGTGAGCTGAAGCATGCCATGCAGCCAAGCCCAAAGCCTAAGGGGTGAGGCTGTATGTCACTGTCAATGAGCACAAAGGTATGAACAATTGCAAACAGCAATACAGTCCACCTCCCGGCCAGCAGACCTTTCTGTCGCTCAGCAGTCTCCTCTGTGCAAGTTCGTCTTGTTCTTTCTTTCTTTCTTTCTTTCTTTGTTTTTTGAGACAGAGTCTCACTCCGTCGCCAGGCTGGAGTGCAATGGCACGTTCTCAGCTCACTGCAACCTCCGCCTCCCAGGTTCAAGCAATTCTCCTTCCTCGGCCTCCCAAGTAGCTGGGACTACAGGCGCGCACCACCATGCCCAGCTAATTTTTGTATTTTTTAGTAGAGACGGGGTTTCACCATGTTGGCCAGGATGGTCTCGATCTCCTGACCTCGTGATCTGCCTGCCTCGGCCTCCCAAAGTGCTGGGATTACAGGCGTGAGCCACCGCGCCCAGCAAGTTCGTCTTGTTCTTGTAATACTCTTATGAAATAATAGCAACAGCCATGGTAATTAATATTTACTAGCCCCTTTCTTTATGCTAGGTGTGGTTCTGAGTGTTTTATAGGCATTATTTAACTCTTGCAACCCTATGAGGTAAAGACCACTGGTATCCCCATTTCATATAAGAGAAAACAGACTGAACAGTTAAGTGATTTGGTCAGCAGCTAAGGATCTAAAGGTATCAAAGGCTGCACTTATAACCCCAACACTAATCTGCCTTTTGCTGAGGTAGGATTGGGCCTGCGTAGGGGTAATGGCCCCATTTGGCAGATAATACAAACTGAAGCTCAGAAAGGTGATAAGATACGTGTCCAAGGATACATACCCTAAACACCCTGGTGTCTAGGCCGAGGCCCTTTTATATCTACCCACTAGCCTCCTGGAGTCCTCCTGCCTGCCCTGGCTTTCAATGGATTCAGGGCTTCTTCTGCTCAGCTGCTTCTTCTCCTCCCCAGCTGCAGGCCTGGGACACTGTCATCCAGTACTGCAGAGTCTTGCTCTTTGGTGCCCAACATCAACCTCTCCCCACCTTGGAGCCAGTTGCAGTCCCCAGTATGAGGGATCAATGCATCCTGTGCACACGGAGCTATGCAGAGTGAGGCCCAGTAACTGCACTGTCCCCATCTGTCTCCCTTTCCCTAAGAAGCAGCCAGGGTGGTAAAGGAGCCCAGACCCAGGGGTCAGACAGACTCTGCTGAGTCCTGGCTCCACCACTGATGATGCGAGGCAGATTCCTAGACCTCTCTGAACTTTTCTTTCCTTGGCTGTGACATAAGAGCCCCAGAGCTTGGAATACAGCTTCCACTGCAGAGTAACGGGCCTTGAGTCCCTTCAGTCCCTTCAATCCAAATGCTACTGAACTTCTCTGGCCAAAACACTTTTGTACCTCTTCTTACTTGCCACCCCCATCTTCCCCACCCCTCCTTCTTAGGTTTGAGTTACTTCCATTGCCCACTCACATAGGTTCATGCCGATGTGTGAGATGAGGTGGGGGCACATTCCCATCTGCACTCCAGCAAAGATCCCAAATGGGCTGGCTCTCTGTGCTTGCCACATAGACACACACACATTCCCACACACATACACACATGTGTACACAAACTCTGACATACACACACGCACACATACATATGCACACATGTATATACACTTATACATATACACACACACACGTAT
This sequence comes from Cacajao melanocephalus, assembly GCA_963573385.1. Lineage (NCBI taxonomy): Eukaryota > Metazoa > Chordata > Mammalia > Primates > Pitheciidae > Cacajao > Cacajao melanocephalus. The sequence continues at coordinate 5,861 of CAUYLG010001643.1, read as the reverse complement.
TCATGTAAATTCACATGCACACACACATGCATACACAAATGCATACATATGCATACAAACAAACACATGTGTGCACCCATGCAGGCACATATCTACTACATGCACAAACACACATATCCATGTAAACTCGCATGTATACACAAACATATACACATATGCATCTAAACACATGCACACACATACAGACATGCAAATACACACCATTCTCACATGTATATACACATACACATGTACAAAACACATGCACATTCATATATACACATACACAAACACACATGTGCAAACGTGTGCATGTGCACACGAACATGTGCACATGTGCACACAAACACATACACACATGTGCATGCATATACACATCAGCCCATATATGCACATGTACATACACATACACACAAATACATAGACAGTTGGCCCTTGAACAACACGGACTTGCATTGCAAGGGTCCACTTATACACAAATTTTCTTCTGCCTCTGCCACTCCTGAGACTACAAAATCATCCCCTCCTTTTCCTCCTCCTCCTCCTCAGCCTACACAGCATGAAGACAATGAGGATGATCTACTTCCACTTACTGAATAGTAAATGTTTTCTCTCTTCCTTATGACTTTCTTAGTAACACTCTTTTCTCTAAAGTGCTTTATTGTAAAAATACTGTATCTAATGTGTGTTAACCAACTGTTTATGTTATCAGTAAGGCTTCTTGTCAGTAGTAGGGTATTAGTACTTAGGTTTTTGGGGAGTGATATAACTTGTCTGTGTCCCCACTCAAATCTCACCTTGAATTGTAATAATCCCCACGTGTCAAGGGCAGGACCAAGTGGAGATAATTGAATCATGGGGGTGGTTTCCTACATACTGTTCTCGTGGTAGTGAAGAAGTCTCACAAGATCTGATGGTTTTATGAAGGGGAGTTCCCCTGCACAAGCTCCCTTGCCTGCCGCCATGTAAGATGTGACTTTGCTCCTCCTCGCCTCTGCCATGATTGTGAGGCCTCCCCAGCCATGTGGAATTGTGAGTCAATTAAACCTCTTTCCTTTATAAATTACCCAGTCTCGGATATGTCTTTGTTAGCAGCATGAGAACAGACTAATACAGGGTGTCACAAGTTATACGTGAATATTCCAGTGCACATGGGTCAGCGCTCCAACTTGTGTTGTCCAAGGGTCAACTGTATGCATGTATACATACTCATGCATATATGCATACACACCCACAAACATACATATACACACATTTATGCACAAATACACACACACACATAGTCCTTACTTGTGTTGTCTAAGGGTCAACTGTATACATATACATATACTCATGCATATATACACACACACTACAAACATATACATATACACACACTTATGCACACACACACATACACACTCCTTACTTGCACAGCTACAGGGTGGGGTGTGGCTTGTGGGACCTGTAGTGCTCTGTCCAGCCAGTTCCTCCTTGGAAGGTAGGGGCCCTCCTGAGGGCAGGGCCTTGTTCATTGCGGAGCCCCATGCTGCTCCCACAGACAGAGGACCGCAGCATGGAGAGTGCCCTTGGTGGTCAAGTCCTACCCTCAGCTCCATCTTGCAGGTGAGGAAACTGAAGCCCAGAGAACAACAATAGGTGGCACACAGCGCCCACAATCTGCCAGGCAGAATGCCAAGCTCTTTGTATGTATTAACCCATTTAATACGACCATGCAATGAGGTACCTATTATTATCCTTGTTTTCCAAAGAAGGAAACTGAGGCATGGAGGGGTCACTGGTTAGTGGCCACCCAGCTGGTGGTAGTGTGGGATTTAGGCCCACTGGCTGCAGTGCCTCTGCTCCTGCCCACTGAGCTGTGGTGCTTATCCACCACCATCTGTGTGTGTGAGCTGGGCAGAGCGAGGACTCCATCCCAGCCCTCTGGCCCTGGGCTGCCTCACTCTGCTGTCTCACCTGGCTGAGATGCCTGCTACCAGGCCACATGGTAGATAGGAGGGCCTGGGGTACAGTGGGGTGCTCCACTCCATTCTCGCCTCCTGCCCACAGCTCCTGAGAAGCAAGGCCAGCATCGGAGAAGCCAGTGCAGACCGGACGCCTGGTGTCTTTGGCAGGCTCACTCACATTCTCCTGGCTGTGCTCTTTTGGACTTGATTTAAGTTTAATTCCAGCCGGAATGACTGGAAATACCAAGTATTTCACTAGGATTAATGCCTGGCTGGGAGAGCCAACTGCCTCCACCACAACCAGGTACCATGGACTTCAGAGGATTCTTAATCCCAAGGAAATCCTCTGTGACTCAGCTCCAGTGGCTCCTCAGCCCCAGGAGGGCCAGCCCACTTTACAGATGCCCAGGCCCTAGCTTCTGCTTCGCTGGAGTAAGGAGAGGACAGAACAGGATGCTCAGCTTAGAGCAGCCGTGTCCTCCCTGCCCTCACCCATAACAGCCCAGTCCACCCACTCCCATCACCAAGATGCTGATAGGAACTGGGGAGCGGAGGGGAGGAGGCTCCACTTGGTGATCAGTGAGCAGGGTGGGTGTTTGCCTGTCCTTCCCTCTGCCTGTCCCCACGACTAGGGGCCTGCCACCCACAGACAAGTCCCAGCCTATCCACTGAGTATCAGCTGCCTCCTGGGATCCCTGCCCTGCACCTCACCTCTCCAAGCACTGTTGTGTGACTGAGAAAGTCCTGTAGTGACTTGCACCCAGGGAGGCAGGGGGGTTCGAGGAAAAGAGAGCAGGGCCCGGGGACAGGAGGGAGTGCTGTGCAGTGGTTAGGGGCACGGTTCCCAGCTGCTCCACCCTTGGAGTTACATGGCCTCGGTTGTGTCCTGAAACATCCCCATGCCTTGCTTTTTTGCCTCTAAAGCAGGGATGATGAGCACCCCCGACCCAGAGTTGGTGTGAAGATTAAGTGGGACAAGGTTTCCAGATGCAGCACGGTGCCTGGCACATGGAAAGCTCCATGTAAATATTGGGTATTAATGTGAAACGTTAGGCTTGTCACACCTGCCAAGACGTGGATGTATTTTTGAGGACACAACCCAAAGTGACACTCCCCTCCCCACGGCGATTGAGCTTGTTTTCCCTCCTGTGTGTAGGCTCCAGCCTCACCAAGGTCTCAGCCAACTATGCCAGAGGAAGCATGGCTAGCAATGGGCTCAGCCCCACCATGCAGCTCCCCGCTCCACTCTGCCCTGAGCCCCCTGCTGCTCCCCAAGGCCGGGCATCCGGAACTGATGCCTTCACGCCACCACTGGGGCTTGCTCCATTTTCTCTATCCCAGTTCCTATGCAGGTTCTGACCAGGCACCCTCCACCCTGCTGCCACCCCAGGTGCCCTCTCAGGTAGAGCCCTGCTCTAAGCTCTACTTGGTGATCAGTGAGCAGGGTGGGTGCTTGCCTGTCCTTCCCTCTGCCTGTCCCCACGACTAGGGGCCTGCCACCCACAGACAGGTCCCAGCTTATCCACTGAGTGTCAGCTGCCTCCTGGGGTCCCTGCCCTGCACCTCACCTCTCCAAGCACTGTTGTGTGACTGAGAAAGTCCTGTAGTGACTTGCACCCAGGGAGGCAGGGGGGTTCGAGGAAAACAGAAGTGCCTGGAGAAAGAATAGTATGAAGCAGAACTCGGGGGAATGCCGACCAGACATAGATTGAGGCTGCAAAGCAGTCAGTGTAGAGTTGCCCACGCTGTTCTCTGAGATGAGCGCCCTGCTTCCCAGAGCTGCCCTTGAACTCCAGCAACTCAGCAAGGACATTATCAGTGATTATAGCCCTGGACCCTTCATTCTCCAGTACTCCCTGTCCCTGCAGAAGCCGTTTCCTCTATGAAAAATGCCTGCCAACCTCCCCTGATACACACCATGAATGAATTCCTATTTATCCTTCAAAACCCAGCTCAAATGTCACCTCCTCCAGGAGGCTTTCCCTGAACACTCCCTCTGCAGTTAATCACACCCTCTTGTGGTGTCCCGCAGTGCCCTCTGCATCTCTGTTCCTCTCTGTGTTGTGCCCTATTGGCTCATATGTCATCTTCTCTTGCTCTACTCAGGTCAGGAAGTGTGTCTTGTCCATCTTCACATCACCAGCTCCTATCACAGAGCTTGGTACTGGGTGGAGGCTCGGCTAAAATATGCTGAAATGGATGACAACACCTTTTGACCAATCCTTCATGGCCCCCTAGCAAAGCAAATGTATTCCCAGCCCAAGCCCTCTGTGAGGTTGGACATCTTAGATGGGTGTCAAAACAAGGTTCCGAGCATCACGTGCCCTCATGGAGGAACCAGGACACGCCACTCTTGGGAAGGGGTGAGTTAAAAGGAAGCATGGAGGCAGCGGTGCACTGGGTGGGTTCAGGCAGGATTCAAGAAGTCCCACGCTGGCCATCGGGGAGAGGGAAGAGCAGATGCATGTGTGTACATGAGTGTGTGTGTCTGTGCATGTGTCCACCTGTGTGTGTGTGTGTGTGTGTGTGTGTGTGTGTGTACAGATCATGGAGGGGCACAGATTTCAGTTCCATGTTCCGAGTGGGCCTAGGTATCAATCTCACAACCTTCTGCAGGGTTGAGCACCACCGGTGTGGGTAGAACTTACCGGTAGCTGACTCTCCAACTATGCGGAAAGCCCATGGAGGGTGGGGATTGGGCTGTCTCTGCATCCCCAGGCTCTCCCTCCATGCCTGGCACTGAAGAGTGTTTGGTACGTGGTGGGTGGATTTAATTCGTGTTGATTCTAACGGAATCACGCTGACAGGATTTGAAACCGTCTGTGGCGGTGGGAGTCCCCCAGGCTGGAGGAGCAGGGCCCGGCAAAGCTCACTGTGGGTTTGTACTGTGTAACCCTGTCTGCAGGCTCAAATGTTCCTGGGTGATGTGTAAGGGGAGGGATAGTTGAGGCAAATACTTTGATGACTCTAGACTCACCTGCTTGCCAGTGATGCCCAGTTTCTCGAGGACGCTGAGTTCCCTCAACTCTGCCCTCACACTGCAGGCCCCAGCCTGGGCCTGTATTCAGTGGCCCTAAGCCTGGGGCGTGTCAGCCTTGTTTGTCTTCAGGGACAAAGAAAGAGGGTAGAAAAAGACGACCAGGCAACTCAGGAGATTACACGAGGTTGGCTGGCAGAGGCCTTACGTTCCTGTATCTGGTCTGTCACTAGAGGCGCAGGCAGGACTACTTCAGAGATTCTGGAGAACAGAGTTGTAAGGAAAAGGTGGACTTGGAGAGGAGAGAAAACCCCACATTTCTTTTTTTTTTTTTTTGAGATGGAGTCTTGCTCTTATTGCCCAGGCTGGAGTGCAACGGCGCGATCTCAGCTCATCACAACCTCCGCCTCCCAGGTTCAAGTGATTCTCCTGCTTCAGCCTCTCGAGTAGCTGGAATTACAGGTGCCCGATACCACACCCGGTTAATTTTTTGTATTTTTAGTAGAGACACGGTTTCACTATGTTGGTCAGGCTAGTCTCAAACCCCTGACCTCAGGCGATCCACCCGCCTCGGCCTCCCAAAGTGCTGGGATTACAGTCGTGAGGCACCGCGTCCGGCTACCCCCATTTCTTGAGCAAATGCTGTGTTTTAGGCACTGAGCCAGCACTCACCTCTGTCTTGTTTTGTTTTGTTTTGTTTTCTGAGACAGAGTTTCGCTCTCGTTACCCAGGCTGGAGTGCAATGGCGCGATCTTGGCTCACCGCAACCTCCACCTCCTGGGTTCAAGCAATTCTTCTGCCTCAGCCTCCCGAGTAGCTGGGACTACAGGTGAGTGCCACCATGCCCAGCTAATTTTTGTATTTTTAGTAGAGACGGGGTTTCACCATGTTGACCAGGATGGTCTCGATCTCTTGACCTTGTGATCCACCTGCCTCGGCCTCCCAAAGTGCTGGGATTA